>JALNQK010000111.1:0-104938 GCA_028458525.1 Ophiosphaerella herpotricha
TTATTAGATTAAAGGGTTACTTAAAGGTAAAAGTTGTATATAGTTTACTAGGAATAGTACAAGACTATAATAAATAGATATAATAAATAATTAATTAATTGTATAAGTTAATTAATTACTCTCTAATTAACTAATTAATTGTTCTCTCTCTCTAGTAGCTCTATATACTTGAATCTACTTAGTTTACTAAGGTTACCTTGTATAGAGAGTAGAGATCTGATATCTCTATTATAGTAGTTTAGCCCTACGCTATTTAGATTATAATATAATTAACTAATATTCTTATAATACCTGTTTCGTATATAATAGTCTAGATAGATAGCCTCCTATAGTTTAGGATAGGTGCAATCCTAGGACTACTTACTCTCTAGATCGTATATCTTGTCTAATAAGTAGTCTAGTAATAAAATCTATTATAATAACTCCTTATAGTTATTCTAGTACTTCTACTAGTTATAGTATCTTATATAGTATATATCTATTATATTTATTCCTTTAGTACTCTATATAGTCTTTTAATACTTAAGTTACTACTTGTCTTACCTTAGGTATATAGTAGTCTCTTAATAGTCTTTCTAGGGTTCTTTCTATTCTCTAGTAGCTATATACTAGTAGTTTGTAAAATTATCTTATAAATTCTTGTTATATTTTAATTAGTATATAAATTCGCCTATATTCTATTTAGAATCTATTTTCTATTTCTTAGGTACTTAGGTCTTTCTTAGTTTTCTCCTTAATCTATTAGTCCTATTTGTTTCCTATTATTTCTAGGCTTACAGCTACTTTAGGTTTATTTATTTCTAAGTATCTTTCTTTGTTTTTAACTAGTATAGTTCCTTTAGCTTTAACTTCCTTTTATAGGTCTAGTCTTCTACTTAGTATATCTATAAATATATTTTCTAATCCCTTTATATAGATTATATTAAAGTTAAATATTATAAGATATTCCTACTATCTAGTATATTATTGTATTAGGTCTTTGTTTATTATAAATCTTATTAAGTTCTTATAGTTAGTATAGATTTATATCTTGTATTTAGCTCCTTATAGATATACTCTCTATTGTTTAAGTACTTTGTATATTACTAGTATCTCTTTGTTATAAATAGGGTAATTTATTTCTACTTCTATTATTTATTTTAAGAAGTATTCTACTAGGTACTTATTTCCTATAGTTAGATCTTCTTATTATAAGGCTATACTATATACTAAGTTTAAGGTGTCTATATTAACTATTAGTAGTAGTTCTAGGTTATATATTCTTAGAACTAGGTTTTCTCTAAATTTCTCTTTTATACTATTAAATACCTTCTTATATTCTTCTATTTACTTAAAGAGTATATTCTTCTTTATTAGCCTTATTAGTAGCTTTATAAGTTCTAACTATCCTATTATAAACTTTTAGTAGAAGTTTATAAGTCCTTAAAATTATTAGATCTCTATAATATTCTTTAGTATTAGCTATCTAATTATAGCGTCTATTTTTACTAGGTTAATCCTTAGTTATCCTAGTTTAATAATAAATCCTAGGAAATTAGTTTTCCTTATATAGAATTTGTATTTCCTTATCTTAAGAAATATCTAGTTTTCTACTAAGAGCTCTAGTATCTTGTATATATATTTTATATAGTCTTCCTTGTTCTTAGAGAATATTAAGATATTGTCTAGGTATATAAATACAAAGATATCTAGGTATTCTTATAATATTATATTAATCTTTTCTTAAAATACTACTAGTATATTAGTTAATCTAAAGAGTACAACCTAGTATTTATATAGTCTATATTATATTCTAAACACTATTTTCTATTTATAGCCTTTTACTATTTAAATTTAGTAGTAAGTATTCTATATATTAAGTTTTATAAAGATTTTAGCTTTACTTATCTTATCCTATATCTTATCTATATAGGGTAGGAGATATTAATTCTTATTAGTTATTGCGTTAGTTCTTCTAAAGTCTACGTAAAATCTCTTTTCTTTTATTCTTTTCTTATCTATAAAGAAAGTTCTATAGGCTACTAATAAACTTAATTATTATATCTATTTATTTTAGAGTACTATTTTAATATACTCCTTCTTAATTTTTATTTTATCCTCTATTTTTTAATAGACTAGGCTCTATCTAGTAGTTTTACCTTCCTCTAGTTCTATCCTTAGGTCCTATAGTTTATATATTAGTTAGTAGTTCTCTAGTTCTATAAGGGGCTCTTCCTACTTCTTATATTCTTCTAAGAACTTTCTTATATATCTTTTAATATTTACCTATAGTATATCTTGTTTATATATAATTTTTCCTATTTTCTAGTTAATTTAGGGGTTTACTATCTCTAGCTATAGTATTCCTAATATTATATCTTAATATTTATTAAGTTAGGTTATATCTATAATTAAGTTCTAGATCTTTAAACCTCTTACTTCTAGTATTAAGGGTTAGGTCTTAGAGCTAACTAGTTCTTAGAATAGTAGTCCTTCTATTATACTTAGTTGTTTTAGATATTTCTTAGGTATCTATTATATCTCTTACTATTCTACAAACTTCTTTCTTATAAAGTTCCTAGTAGCTCTACTATCTACTATAATTTAGATTTTCTTCTCTTAGTAATAACTCTCTATAGTTATATATAGTCCTTTTATTCCTTAGAGTATCTTCTTCTTAGGCTAGTACTTTATTTTAACTTTTTCTCCTATATACTTTAGGTATTTATTTTGTATATATTTATACTAAGGCTTTCTTTGTACGTATTCTATAGATAATTTATATCCTAGTTCTAATACTAGGTATCCTTTTTAGGTTTTTACTAGTTACTATCTATAGACTTCTTCTCTTTTAATAACCTTTATAAGGTTTTAGTTATTACTTCTTTTTAGCTATACCTTGTTTATATCCTTAGGTTTCTTATATATCTAATAGCCTACCTCTATATAGGATACCTAAGCAATCTTATAGTATATAGGGTAATTTAACTATACTCTTATATTATCTCCTTCTCTATACTTATCCTTTCCTAGCTTATTTTATACTAGAATATAGTACCTAACTAGTTTACTCTATATATAGGCGTCTTATAGCTATTTTATTTTCTTTACTAATTAGGTCTATTTATCTTGTATAGGTATATCTCCTATAGCTACTATATTTATCTCTATCTAGTATCTAAAGGACGTAATCTTTATTTCTTTTAAGAAGTATAATTTCTATTTATTATATACTTCCTCTATACCTAATATTAGTCCTTATCTTAATAGGAATCTCTTATCTTATACTAGTATCTCTAGTTTAGAGTTTTCTTAGCTCTCTATACTAGAGTCCTTTTAACTCTCTATACTAGAGCTCTCTCTTTTTAAAGTATTTTCTTAATCCTTTTATATTATTTATAATAAGGTTAGGAGTCTTACTCTATAGGTTATTACTTCTAATCTCTTATCTTAATCCTTATAAGTTTCTTTTACCTATTCTTAGACTTATTCTTTTATTACTACTATTCTATCCTATTTCTTTTATAGAAACTATCCTACTCTTTATTTTACGTAGATATATATTAGGTATATATCTTTATAGTAAAATATCTAGTATAACCTTTAGTAGTTCTCTTAGCTAGCTACTACTTTCTCTTATAGTTCTTCTATATATTCTTTAGAGTTCTTTTCTATCTTATTTATTTTTAACTATATCTCTTTTTTCTTCTTACTTTAGTAATCTTTTGTAAAGTATCCTTTCTTTCTATAGTTATAATAGGTAAGGTCTTTCTTACTTTCTTTCTTCTTACTTTAGTAGTCTTTTATATAGTACCCTTTCTTATTATAGTTATAGTACTTAAAGTCTTTCTTTTTACTTTCTTTATTAGTGTCTAGGATTATTAGATCCCTATAGTCTTAGGTATTTCTTATTTCTCTATATTAGTTCTTTCTCTATTCTTAGAGTTTATTATTAACTTAGATTACTTATACCTTTATAGCCTTAAGTATCTATACTCTTTCTATTTAAATTATTTTATACTAAATTTTGCTTTTTAGTCCTTCTTTAAACCTTACTATTAATACTAGTTTACCTTATTCTATATTTATAGATAGTTATTTAAATATTAATATATATTCTAGTACTCCCTTTATTTATCTTAGGCCTATAAGTTTTTCTTTAGCCTATCTTATAATATTAGTATCTCTAAATACTACTTTAAGTCTTTTAATAAATTATTTATAGTTACTAAATATTATTACTATTATTTCTTTTTACTATTTAGGTATATTAAGTCTATAATCTAACTAGTATAGGTTAAACTACTTTATTACTTTATCTTTAAGGTATATTCCTATATATATAACTTTCTTTTCTTCTATATTAAAGTATTCTACTTGTATATCTAGATATAGTATTACTACTACTAGGAAAGGTTATAAGTTCTTTCTTTCTCTATTAAACTTCTTAAGTTCTAGTATTTTAGGTAGCTTCTTTATTACGCTTATTCCTAGGTAGCCTATAATACCTTCGATTCTTTCCTAATCCTTAGCTATAGCCCTTACTTAGTTTTTATTCTAGTTAATATAACTCTTTAGTTTGTTATTTTATTTAAAGAGTTTCTTAATTACTATCCTTATTTATTTTCTATCTTTATAAAGACCTTTTAGGATTTCCTTAATATTTCTAAAGTTTATATTATCTAACTTGTATAACTTAAGGAGTCCTTTTCCTATAAATATAGCTATTATTATTACGTAGCTTAGACTATATACTACTTACGCTTTGCTCTCTAAAGCAATAATTATTAAGGTATAAGGGTTACTAGCTATAGTACCTATTAGTAAACTTACCTAGGTACGTAGTAATTATAATTAGAGTACAACGCAAATAGGTATAGGTGTTAGGTTAACTATTAATAGGATAAAGTACAATAATAATTCTAAATTGTAGATATTAAGAGTATATTACTTTAGGTTAAAGATTAGGATTAATAATACTATCCTAATAATACGTATTATATTAACTATATACCCTATAGCTTTGTACTTTATAGTTACTAAGAACTACAAAGTACTAAGTTAACTTTATACTTTATATTTACTAAGAACTATAAAGTACTAAGTTAACTTTACACTTTATATTTACTAAGAACTATAAATTACTAAGTTACTTCTTACGTATCTAAGTTATATTCTATATTACTATCCTATATAAGTCCTTTAAACTTATAGCCTATTAGTATATTACTCCTTAGTAACTTAGGTTCTATTAGTTTAAATTTATATATAGGGTTATAACCTATAATAGTATAGATAGGACGTTTCTACTACCTAGACTTATCTATAAAGCTACCTAAAGAGCTATAAGGTTAGTATAAGTAGATATAATTAAGGCTAGAGAGTATTAAGTCTTTATTAGCTTATCTCTATCTAGGTAGATAAATAATAACGTTAGTCTAGCCTAGCTTAAGTAAGTATTTAACTACTATACTACAAGCAAAGCTAGATACTTATATTAGTTACTTATCTTAGATAAGTATAGCTTATATATTACTCTAGCTTTTATTAACTTCTATAATAAAAATAGGATCCTACTTACTATCTTTTCTCTCTATTTAACTTACTCCCTCTAGCTACTTAATATAGTAATATTTAGGCCTCTTACTTCTACTTACTTAGTTAAACTTACTTACTACCTTTAGTAGGCCTAAGGCCTTATTATAGTTAGTAAAGGCAACTTCTTTCTACTCTTCTAGTAAGCCTAGATAATATCCTTTAAAGCTCTAATAATACTTAAGTCTTTTAAAGCTATAAGTATATAGCTAAGAGATACTAATAAGATCTTTAAATAATTTACTTACTTATTAGCTAATAAGAGCTAGAGCTCTATACTACTATTATACCTCTCTAGTAGTAACTAGAGGTAGATAGACTAACTTATCTAGAGTACTATAAAGAATACTACCTAGGCTAAAGCTAAGATACTAAGAGCTTTGCTCTACTACCTTTAAACTTAAAATAAGCTTCTATAGTATAAGAACAAGAGACTCTAAGTAGCTCTTTATACTTAGGAGAGGTATAGGAAAAAGAGTAAGCCTCTTAACCTCTAGTAGCGCTAAGAGTACTATAGTAAAGCTGTCTTCTAGTTGCTATATAAGATAAGAGAGGCTCGCTATTGCAAGAAAGTAAGAGAGTAGGAAGAAGAGTAGAAGCAGCTTTAAAAAGCTAAGATAAGAGAGCTATAATAGGCTACTTGCTAATACAAGAAGAAGCTAGCTAAGGAGAAGTGTGTAGCGCGAGAGGTAGCTAAGTTAGTAAGGGAGAAGGAGAGGGCAGATAAGGCGGCTTAGCGCGCAGCCTAGTGCGCAGCTATTAACACTAAAAACTCTATACAACCTAGCTAGAGGTAGAAGAGAAAGGCTTTAACTTTATCTACTTAGAAGAAGAAGCGCAGCAAACAGGTAGCTAACGCTGCCGGCAGTAAGGAGTCTCTAGCAGCTGCATCAGCAGTTCCACTTAAAACTACTCGCTCCGGCCGCAACGTCAGCCTTCTAGCAAAATTCAGATAGTCTAAACTGGTCGCAAGCCTCTAGTTACTACTCTACTACAAAATCTCATAATAATAGCTTTTATATGTGGCTCTACATCCTCATTTTTGAGATCGCAAGTTTGGTGTTCGGCGTGCATCACGCGAACACGTGCATTACGCGAACCAACACGTTATAAGCGAGCCGCCATTACAAGCGAGCCGCCACCCCAACCAACTTTGCGCACCTCTTCAAGCGTATAACTCAACAACACAGTAGAGTAGAGAGTATATATTTATATAATAAATCAAGTAGTAGATTCTCCATCCCTCTTGCACGTACGTGAGTTGTGCCCAGTCTCTCTGCACCTCTTGCAGCGCGCGCGAGCCTGGCGACTCAGGCCCGACCGCTCTCCATCTTGACGCTGTTTATTGACTTGACGCCGCATAGCCTCTCTCTCAGCAAGTATATCCTCTCCTTGTCCCTCTGTTAAGACTCCTTGCTTCTGAATCCGCTTCTTTTTTTCGTGATTTACGCTTGCTGGCTGCCTCATTGGCTCTCTTGAGACTAGAGATCTGATCGCGCATTAACTTAGCTTCTAGCATCATTTTATAAGCTCCCTTTTTGAATTGATTGATTGCGTCAATAATCGATGCTGGCGACGAGCTTTTGTGCCGGCGTACGCGCTTACGTACGTTACTCAGCGTGCAAGCTACCCAGGGAGCCTCTAGCAGAGCTCGAACCAGCTACTTATAGTAACTACGTCCTCACATAAGGCTCGCTGCCTATCGTATAGACGGTTGAAGCGCGTCGTAAGACTGTCCGTACGCTTGACAAAGTTGTACGCCCAGTGGATGCCGACAGGGCTGCCTCTACGCTGAGTGAGTAGCTTATCGGCTATCTTACGCACAGCAGCCAGAGTTGGGGCAAAACCATGATAATCTAGGTTGAGGATATAATTAACTATTACCTCCTCTTCTAGCTGGGTAAGCTTCTTTGATTTGGGCTGGCAATCACGTCTGGCAGGAATACCAGCGCGTCGGTCATTTAGCGTTGATTTAGGAACGTTATATAAGAAAGCAGCAGTCCTAGAGCTATCTACTTGCTGATTTTCAATAGACGCAACAGCGAGCCGAATACCCGCTTCACTCAAAGGCAATTGAGGTGCGTGGTGTAGAGCCACCACGCGTCAAGATAGGATGGGTGCGCAGTGTTGGTGGGGTGGCCGACTCGCTTGTATGGCCGGCTCGCTTGTAAACCACGCTAGCCATTCTATTCGCTATGAATTTGCTGTCCTATCATTTGCTGTCCTATCATTTGCTGTCCTATCATTTGCTGTCCTATCATTTGCTGTCCTATCATTTGCTGCCACGTCAGTTACTCATCTTTGATTGGTCCATCCAACCCACACAAAATGTGCGATTATACTCAAGTCCAGTACAAACGCCCCCATCCCACAAGAGATGCCTTGCAAACATGGTAGCAATGTAAGTTCAAGAAACCCACAAGAGATGTCCTGCAAACATGGTGGCAATGTAAGTTCGAGAAACCTACAAGAGATGTCCTGCAAATATAGTGGCAATGTAAGTTCAAGAAACCTACAAGAGATGTCCTGCAAACATGGTGGCAATGTAAATTCGAGAAACCCACAAGAGATGCCCTACAAACATGGTGGCAATGTAAGTTCAAGACTAACTTGGATGGAAGAATGCTGGAAGAAAGGACCACGTCCAACAATCCCTTAGTACTTATGTCACCTCCCTTGTCATATCAAATGTTCTTGATATCTTTTGATCTTGTGTTATTACAGTTAGAGTGTAGTTACTCCTTATCTCGACTTTGTAGAGTGTATGTGCGTCAATGTAACCAGCGCATGAATGACTAGGTAGAACTCCGAAAGCCCTAGGGTAGGCCTCTAGTTAGCGCTAGTGTAATTAAGATCTACTCGCTCGCCAATGAGCTCGTTTACCGTGTCCAAGAGAGCCAATCATGAATCCCTAGCGCTTGGCGCAGGCACTATCCTCCAGTTGCTCGTTCAAGTAAGCTGACTTGGGCAGATCCCTAACACATGGCGTACAAGCACAATCCATTACCGTTCCTCCATCCCTTACACTTTCTTAGCTTAGACGCTGTTGCGACGTATATGGAACATTAAAGCCCGTTCCATCATAAGTCATGTACTACGGCATTTCAGCTGTCGTGGAACCCGCTCCCGGAAAATCAGCTTTATGCAGAATGACTATGAAATATTTGTTACACTGGAGCTATCTTATGTCTCTACTTTCTCCTATCTTTATTAAGACTTGAACTGAGATCATGCTTATTGTATATCCTATATAAAACACCTTGGTACTAGGCAACTAACACTGTCAGACTTACACTAGCATCAAAGATCGATGCAAAAATAGTCATACAACCACACAGAGCGGTATTAGTTTTCGCCCACGCTACAATTTGCAGTACAGGGGGTTGGTTACCTAGGTAGCACGGCCACGGGTCGGTTTACGTTTATATTCGTGCTACTGGGTGTTGAGTCACCAACTCATCCAAAATCCAGGTCTCGCCTCCAAATTTTCCCGCACCAACTTCATCACACACAAGTATTTTGGGTGTACTCGCTAGGCCGAGTCTCGTTGGATGCAACGACAGATATCATGTGGACAGCTAACAACTCGACCCCCCACCACACGAGCCATACGTTGGAGAATGGCGCCAGCAGCAGCAACAATGGTGTCCATGGCAATGGCAAAATCTGCAATGTTTACGGTACGAGTCGTTTCTTTTATGGACCGATGGCTAGCTCACATTTCTTCATTTAGAACACAATCCGGGGCCTGTCTTGGAGACCTCCCTGACAAGCTCTGCTTCCAACCTTTCCAACCTCACTAGTTACGGTGTATTGAGTGGATTGGGCGAGATTGACGAGCCCGTCGGTGGTGCCATAATAGAGACTTCTACGTCATACTCTTCCGCAAATAGCATCCCCCACGACATCGACGGTTTCGATGGGGAAACCACTACCGAGGCCACTTCCGTGTGCTATTCTGGCAATCTTTCCGACTTTAGCATCATTGACAGCACATTGCGCGAGGGCGAACAGTTTGCAACTGCCCACTTTGACACTGCCCAAAAGCTCAAAATTGCTCGGGCTTTAGATGATTTTGGAGTGGAATATGTAAGAATTTCAGCTTAAGCTATGGGAATAAGAGGCTGAGGAAATCATTGTACCTAGCTGATACTATACATTAGATCGAGTTGACATCACCGGCTGTTTCGGAACAGTCGAGAGCTGATTGCGAGGCTATTTGCAGGCTGGGACTAAAGGCCAAGGTGTGTCTAGCTTAGACTGTTCAAACTCCTTATTGATACCAGGTCAGATATTATGCCACATTCGATGCAACATGGACGACGCAAGGATCGCCGTGCAAACAGGCGTCAATGGAATGTATGTCATCTCTCGAGAGCCATGTATTCGCCACTAATAGTCTCCATATAGCAACATGTGCATCGGAACTTCTTCTTACCTGATGACGTACTCCCACAACAAGAATATGGCCTATATTGCAGACGCCGCCAAGGAGGTCATCGAGTATGTCAAATCGAATAACATCGAGATCCGTTTCTCAGGGGAAGATTCCTTTCGCTCGGATTTCGCCGAGATCCTGAAGCTGTACGCTCTCGTTGATCAATTGGGCGCTGATCGCGTGGGCATCGCTGATACCGTAGGCGGTGCCACGCCGCAGGAGGTTTTCGAGAAGATCGACAAGCTGCGCAAGATTGTGGACTGCGACATCGAGACGCACTTCCACAACGACACCGGTTGCGCTATTGCGAACGCCTACGTCGCGCTCGAGGCGGGGGCTACCCACATCGATAGTACGGTGCTCGGCATCGGTGAGCGGAACGGCATCACGCCGCTCGGCGGCCTTGTAGCGTGTTTGATAGCCACGGGCTGCAAGTACAACCTCGGAAAGTACAAGATGGAGAAGCTGAGCTACCTCGAACATTTGGTGGCACAAACTGTCGAGGTGGAGATACCCTTCAACAACTTTGTAGTGCCTCCCTGAATCCAAGATAAATGGAGCTGATGGCGCTGATGAACTGGGCGATATTGAGAGACTGGTGGAAATTTTTTACTGAGATAAATCCAATACTTATTACTTCTGTTGCAACCATATTTTACCATTGGATCTTGAGGCATTCTGGGCAACACTGTTTTAGAAACTAGGCGACATTGCGTGAAGGTAAAGCTTTATAATATAGTAACTGGATAATCCATGATTACTTTTTAGAGGTTTTAAGGGTAAATTATAAGATAGGCATGCACAATGTTCCAAAGAGGATTTAGTCATACTTATATTCCTAGGATGCTCTTAGATTTGATATATAAGGAGGAGTAAGAAAGCTCAGACATGCTGAAGCTCTGGTGTTCTATCACCTAATCTCTAAAACAGTGTCGTCCAAAATGTACGGCCTACTTTTGTGCCAGTAACTCCGTGCCCCTTGTAGCCATCCTGTCGTTCAGAATTATTCCTTCCGGCTCATTCCCCTTCACTACCAAGTCCGCAACGAAGGCTCCAACCTGTTCATCCTGAATGATCGGAAGCAGCATGCTTGCCATTAGCTGGAAGACCGCGTACGTTTTTGCTGTAGCGACTCCCCCTGGTCGAACTATCCACGTCTGCCAAACATCCCTTTGCTGTTGCGCAAACTCTAAAGTCCAATCCTCTGCTCGGCCTTTCAACTTCCGCGCATCAGCCATAATGCAAAGCATTTTATCCTGATCCGGCTCGACAAGAGCCCCTGAAATTAAAACGTAGCGAAAGCGGTTCTGCCGATCAACTGGCATAACCTGACGGAAGGCTTCTTGGAATGCGATGATGAAGTTGTAGTTTGTGTCTTTGTTGGCGTCGGATGTGCCTAGTGCCCAAATCATGGCGTCGGCGTCGGCAATTGAGGCCAGGATGTTTGCATCCCAGTTTTTGAAGTCGCTGACGACGATGTTTGTGCATATTTGGGATGGAGCTGGAAAAGGTCGTCGTGTGAGTGTGACAATAGAAGTTATGCCTGGGCAGTTAAGGCAGTGGCGTAAGATGGCGCTGCCTATAGTACCAGTTGCGCCTGTGATGAGGACCTTCATGTTGCGTGACGAGTGTGGTTTGATGGTACTTTGAGCGACTGTAGGGAAATGTATTCAAGAGCAGAATCCTGCGCGAAGATATCAATTGCTGGCATGCCGGGAACCGCTACCTTGGAAGTCGGAAGGTATTTGTACCTCGAGCGTGTTAATCTGCCGTATAACTCTGCCACCTTCGCCAAACGCTAGCTGGAGTTTTGAGCCGCACCAAACTTGCTGGAGTTAAAGGAGTCTACACTTATCCGTGGGGCGGCCAATAGGCCATGAGATCGGACGAGAAACCCCGGCTAGCGTTTGGTGATGGTGACATAGTTATACGATATGCGAGTTAAGCATGAGCAAACAGCGATCGGACCAAAGATGATATTCGCACGGGCATGAATATGGTCTCTGGGCGAATTCCTAGTCGATGCGAAACAAAAACATCTAAGACACTCTAAATAAAAGCTTGAACTCCATGCCATCTGATCTCTGCGATTTTTGTTCGCCTTGGACGGTCCTGTTTCGGCGATTGAGAGGGAAGAAGATGGTGGTCGATTTGTGTTAGGGCTGACGTTCTTGGGACGCCCTGCCCGTTTTCGGCCGAAGGATTCGTCCTCGTCCCTCCAATTCATCCGTACTTGTCCAGCTATCGACCCATAACGACGGACTATTAATTGCACAACGCAGTATTTTGGAGCACGGAAAGGCTGAAGCTCCCATATGGAGCATCTATAGTTAGCCCTACAAGTCCCTCTCCTACAATGGACGGGTTCCGGTACCGCTGGCTGCGACGGACGCGCATGTCTGGGTAGACGATGGAGGCATAGAGAGGGCGTCGAGTCGCGCTTGGAGTAATCCAATTGTTTCTTGGAGCCTAACCTTCTAGTCCTTGAGATATTGCTGTTCTACTTTGATTGTCGTGAGGTCGCTCCTCGTGCCCTTGATGACGCTACTCTGCTGCGTGATCATCTCATTTAGAATCGCAATGAGCTCTACTAGCTTCTCTAGCCTGTTGCTGCCTCCTGCTCGCTCAGACCGAATGGACAGGTTTCCAGTAGGACCTGACTGCAGCTCATCGTGTCTCGGCTGTACTACAATCGTGTCTTCTCGTTGTGTGATAGCTACGAATCTGCCATTCCATTTCTCGGCTGTATTATAGTGTTTGGCTACCCGAGTTTATTGGGATTACTGGGCTTCTAAGGCTTTCGCGCTCTGCTTCCTTGTGCATCCTCTAGTTGATGGGTCGCGCCCAAGGGTGGAGGGCGCCTTCAGGGCTCTGGCGCGCCTGGGTACCCAAAATATCATGCTGATTTTTGATCATGTTGCGCGAGTTAGACTCCATTTCAAGTCGAGGGGATATATCAACAACTTGAAGGAGAACCGAAAGCATTCATATAGTTTGCTAGATAGTATTTAGTATATCGTAAAATAATTACGACCTATTCGACGTAAAGTATCTTCAATAGGTGTGGTGTTGGGTAGGTCTCCGCATGACAAAAGCTACTTTCTGAGGGTGTGGCCTTGAGCTCAGTTTCTTGTGTCTCAACTCTGGTATGAAACACGAAACAGACAAGCCACCCCGCCACTTCTTACACAGCAGAGCTATGAAGACCAATAATCCAAGCTGATACCTAATTTATGATTTTGAGGGACGCCCAGCTTACAGTGGGATGCCAAACTTTGGGCCAGAGTTTGCATGACCGTGACGCGAAAGGTAAAGCCATCCTATGCACCACGTGTCCATGTGTTGCATCCGGGTTTTGTATCGGCCAAGCTTTCTTCAGGAGTGCGCTTTTATTGCATAGTGATGGCGACGCAAACACAAGGATCGATAGCATGGCGCATTCTATTTAACAATGCAGGCTAGTTGGTCGTGAAGGAGGTAGAGTGGAGGTCGAGTTGCATGACACGTGGTGGCAGTACGGGATGGATAGGCACGCTAGCGCCAATTGCTGGTAACTTTATTTTGACGCAGGGATGCGGAACGCATGATGAAACCCAGCAAGCGCCTGACGCACCTGGCTGTATGTTCTATTTGAGGCAGACCCACAACTATCGTAATTCTTACATTCGACAGCCACACTCGAACATGATACCGCACGACTCCTCCTCCTCCTCAGACGAGACGCACAGAATGGCAGCAGCCGTTCAACTCCCCCCGCCACCTGCACCCTCGATAGCCACCAAACACGGCGTCCACGACACGCAGTGCTGTCCCACGTGTGGTTCTAGTGTCCAGATCGATGCCACGGAAATTCAGGCTGCAAGGGCAAAGATCATGGAGCTCGAGGCCCAGATGGAGTCACTAAAAGAGAAGACAACAGCTGCTGGTATGGAGTCATAGGCAGGCAGGCATGCGATTATTGCTGCATTGCCACACGGAACGATATATGCTGACGTATGGCAGTGGACAGATGCGCCGACTACGAGGACCAAATACGAAGCCTAAAACTGGCGCAAGGCGGCGGTAACAATTTGCGACGATCGGGCGAAGACAACCGCCCTGCGACGGCCGGCTCTGCAACACCTCGAACATCTCGCTTCTCTTTTCTGACCGGCCGTCGTACCTCGCCAAACAATTCTGTCTCCCATCCGCCTCTCCCTACCGCAGCTACACCAATCGATGTCGAACTGCTCAATGAGTTGGAGCGCGAACGGTCTCTTCGCGCCAAAGCTGAAGAACGAGTGCATAAGGTCGATATGGAGATAGAGGAACTGAGCGTCCAGCTCTTCTCTCAAGCCAATGAAATGGTGGCCGAAGAGCGAAAAGCTCGCGCGAAGCTGGAAGAGAGGGTCGAAATGTTGGAGAAGAAAGACAAGGACAAAATGGCAAGACTCGATAGACTGGAGAAGGCAGTCAGTAGGATTGATCGTGTCAAGGCGATGTTGAATCAGCCTACTACTAACGGTATAAGTGTTGATAATGTTTTGCTTTTGCCGCCCGCGAAGAGGTAAAACATTCCTTCGATATCTTCTGGTCAGCGTTTTCCCTCTGCGACTATTTACGCATTTTCTATTTCTGTTTTAAAGATACCCCACCTTTATCTTTTGTCCAGCGCGTCTATTTTATAGCATAGCATTAGATTTGGCGCAACAGATATTCAACTTCATGCTTTTTTCCCCGTGAGTAAGGAAATTTGAGCTGGTATAGGCATACTCGTTCTGCATATTGTATTTTACACAACGGTTGGGCTTTTCAGATTCATTTTTAATTGCCTCGATATCTCTAGCACTCGGTTTTTGAGTGAATAGACACGAATATCACCTGCTAACAATTCCAGAATGCCGTAATTGCTAAAAAGGATCTTATCATACCATATACAGCGGAGTCTCGGCAGTTCACCCCCTACTTTCTCTTCCCAATAATGTCCGCCGCCTTCTCTCCGACCGCATACATAGTACTTTGAATGTGCTGCGATGGAATCAACGGCAGAATTGATGCATCTACAATCGACAGCTTCTGCACGCCATGAAATAGCAGCTCATCCGATACGCACCCACCCAACTCCTCTGGCATCATAGCGCAACTACCACTTGGATGTGACAACGTGGGCCAAATGCTTCCTGAGGATACCATCTTATCAATGATTTCATCGTCCTTTGTATACTGAGCTCCTGGCGTTGTTTCTACGAGCGAAAATTGCCTGAGTTCAGGACGTGCCCAAACCGTTCGAATGTAGCGCACACAAGCGGCCAAAACAGACTTGTCAACAGGATTGCTTAGCGCATTGTAAAAGATCCTTGGAGGTCCCTGTGGGTTTTTAGGATTGATATTGATACTTCCTCTTGAAAGCGGCTTCTGATGCGCAACCAAGATGAATGCACCTCCAGCCGGGACTGGATATTCAACAATGGCAGCCTCCTTGTTTTGATACAAGTTTGCAAGAACTTTGCGCTGTGCTTTTACGCCCTTGAGCAGTTTTTGGCTGTTGGCGTATATGGAGGGTAAGTGTGCAGTGGTTGCTTGGTCTAGGACTCGTTTTGCCAAAGTCTTATAGTCATTTGGCGCAACTTCTGTTAGTTGGATGAAAGCCAGGCTGTTGCCTCGCGCCTGTGTCAAAGGGCCTGTCTTATTCTTCAAGTATTGCTCCCATGCTGACGCGTTGAAGGTTGGATCAGACCAGGACCCCTGGTTCGGCTGGCTCGAGTTTGACGAATTGTATGCAACGCTGGTGTAGGGATGGTCTTGAAAGTTTGCTCCTACGCCATCGTGCTCGAGTTTGACTTTGATGCCGGCGGCTTCGAGGACGGATTTAGGACCAATGCCGCTTAGTTGAAGAAGTTTTGCCGTGTTCACAGCGCCAGCTGCTAGGATCACTTCTTTCCTGGCGTATACGGTCTTCATCTGGCCGGTCACTTTGTCAGTTACTTTTACGCCGGACACGGCCGGTTTTCCTTGATTGTCACCATTGAACACTAGCTCTGTCGCCAGCGTCTCTAGTAGGACGTTGAGGTTTGAACGCTGCGAGATTGGATCATAGTAGGAATTTCGGGCGTGCGATCGTTCTCCAGTTCGAGGATTCATGGTATTAGGAAACCACGAGGCGCCATATGCTTCACCATTATTGCCGTCAAGTGGCGTGTTGGCGCCTGCACCACGGTAGGCAGCGAAGAAAGCTTTGACATCTGGAAATTGGAAGTCCGAGATACCAATCTTCAAAGGGCCTTTGGAATATCTGTACGAGATATGTATCAGCGAGATGCAGAGCTTGGGTGTCTGGAGTCAACTCACGCTTCCGGGTCCCAAGTTATGTTAAACTCCTTTACGGTTTGCTCTGGTGGTGGGACAAGCTCGGTTCCTTTCTTGAAGAAGGGATACATTCCTTCCCAACCCCATCCTTTGTTACCCAGCTCTTCCCAGGCATTGTAATCTGCAGCAGAACCGCGATCATACACCATGCCATTGACGCATGAGCCACCGCCGAGGATCTGTGCGACGCGTGTGTTCCATGTCTTGTTGCCCAAGTAGGGTTCAGGATCTGACGTATAATTTTTCCACAGAAGGGTCTCGTTGAGAGGCGAGGCGGCGCCGTACGGGAGACGGATCGTGGGGTTATCGTATGCCGCGCCGGACTCAATTACAAGCACCGAATTTTGGGCCTTCTCGCTCAATCGATTCGCGACAACGAGACCGGTGATGCCTCCACCAACGATCACATAATCGTATGTGTCTGTGATATTCTTCTCATTGGGCAAAGCAGTGCTCACACCGAGGACCGCAGTAACAATGACGGCTAAATTCGCCCGTGGGAACATTTTTCAAGCAAGCGCAGTCACGCCGCAGGGCAAAATCTGACTGACGATCTAGAGGAAGGATCCTGCTCTCTTCAGCTGTTTAAGAAGAGAAAGAAGCCCTGAGCACCGCCCTAATCACTAAAATTCCATGCTCGCGTACCGCATTTTACGGTACATGAGTCGCGGAACCTGCGTCAAAACACTTTATGATAAAATCGGCTCGATCGCTCCACTGATGGACAAACGACCGTTTGGGGTTTTTTGTCGCGGCACCTTTTACAAGCGCGGAAGCTCCTCCAACGTGGTAGGGATGGGGAAATTAGTATGCGGCTTACGCCGCTTGGCCGTTCTCGTTCCCTCGGCGCCCATCCCCATATGGCGAGTCGTGCATAAAGTAGCTCATGTGCCTGCGTCAACCAACCATCCAGACATACTCAATCTCTTAGCTTCTTTCATCATCGATCCTAAATTGCTGGAAGATGTGCCTGTTGGACATTGATTGTTGATATCAGCCAGACTCCAGTTTGCTTCCTTTAATCGGGGCTGTCACCAGTAATCCCGCGCATTGAGGCGCGGCAGATGAAATAGGTACTATGTATGTTTGGGCGGATAATCGTTTACATTGCCAAGGTCATGCGGCTTACGGGCGTAGTTGGTGGGAATGGCGTGGAGGGTTCGTTGGCTCCTCGGACTTCCGCGCCTCATGAAAACCTCCACGCTCGTATATGCATACCGAGTCTGCGAACATCTACTCCCATACTGTGTGAATAGCCCCACCTATCTCACAGCGGAAATGCAAGATGTGTACTAAGCACATCGGCACGGAGAATAGGTCATAGTCCACCCTCTAAGCTTTGACGAGGTCCTTCGATGCGTCGAGATCGCAGGGACTTCCCCACATACGATGACATCAGCTGATTCGTATGACAAACCGTAAGAGGAGAAGTCGCCCATATCTGCAGTGAATTGGCTCTCACTAGCGAGCTTATATCAACCACCACTATCAAAACTGTCAAGCAGAATTGATCTAGGCTTCCCTCTTGAACTCGGGTTGGCCAGGGCTTTGGCACTATTATTAACGAATAAATCCTCTATTCAACGTGTTGGCAGATTTCTTTGGAGGATCTGGAATCTCAAGGAGACAATCCCACATTGACAAGGTCTCGCATATGCTTACGGGTGCAGGAGCGCCACGGCCAAGACAAGATCCCGAAGATATAAAACACCTCCTATTGACCCTAATACTTGATTCCAGCCCGCATAGTCAGCTGCGAATGTTGATTCATTGGCTAGAGGATAGATTTCAGGATAACATACACTATCATGTGGCATAGACACGGCCTACGGTCGCCCAATCGTCATAGAGCCTGGATTCGATGTGGATTATGTGTGGACCCCGTTAGAACGCCAACAGGATTATTGTAGCAGTTGCGTCTCGTATCCGATGACTCTCAAAGGCAACAAGCTGCCCAGAGTGGCCAGTTATTCAATAGAACGGCACGGCATACGCCTTGCCGTGTTATTGTCTGAGCTAGAGACTGTACGTTGCTCACAGTTAGTTATAGGTGTGATATCATCCCTGGCCGCATTTGCATTGTTGGTCTGGAAGGAAGCGACTCAAACCAAACCAGACCTTGGTTCGAAACAAGACCTTGCCGTTACAGTAATCGGCGACAGGCGGAACCCGTGTGCGTCCCCATCCCACCCTATTTCTTGGGACCTAGATATGAGAGTCATTGCACTCGCTATACCCGCGCGGTAGGCCTGGTTCACCGTTCTACGATATATGACTTTCCTGCATTTGCATCCACACCTGGTCAATTTCACTATCTACCATGACCGAGAATCAAAAGCATAACTGGCCGAATCGGAGAGTCGAGATCATGGCCTCGACCGTCCCGGTCTGCGTACTTAGCATCGCGCTATTGATTTGGAGAGTGGTACATGGAATAAGGAGTAAGAGGAGGCTTGTGCTATGCGACTATCTCCTCATTACCGCAGCGGCAAGTATTCATATTCAGATATATGTGACTTGCATGTTTGGCTAAGATTCAAGTAACAGCTTATGAATGTTGTAACGACTGGTGTTCGCTTCAAAACAACCTCACATGGTCTAGGTCGCCACATACAAGATCCATCAATTTTAAAGCCGTACGATATCCTAGAGTACGCTTATTATTTATGGATTGGTCAGGTGGTAAATATACTCGCAGTAGCGGTGCTCAAGTACTCCATCTGCTTGTACCTACTCGCTCTCAACTTCTCGAAACTCTACATGGGAATAATTTGGTGCTCGATTCTCCTAGTCACCGCTTTCAACTTTGTGCTGCCGACAATCGGGCTCTTTTCCTGTACGCCAATTGAGAAAAACTGGAACAAAGGTGTCAAGGGCAGATGCTTTGCCCAAGGTGGGTTGCCAATGGCGTATACTCAGGTGAGTTTGAGAACGTCATAGATTTTGCACAAACTAATCATGTACTCTAGGGAGTCTCAAATATCATAACTGATATTATTTACGTTGTGGCTCCTATCATTTACCTTTCCACTATTAAGCTACCAAGACGCACACAATTGGGTCTCCGAGTGGTGTTCTGTTTAGGTCTCATGTAAGTCCACCGTCGGACTCAACCAACACAATTTCGCTAATTCTGTTTCAAGAGCAACTTTGTGTTCTATTATGAAAACAAGTCAAATGAATGTTCTCGTCAAAACTATAGATCCGTCGTGGGACGGTACAGACCTTGCCATTTGGAGCGCAAGCGAACTCTCTGTCGGTATACTCATCGCGTCTCTACCCCCGCTACGAAAACAATTTGACAAAATATTTCGCGCCATCTTACCCAACACGCGCAGTGGAACATCGAAACCTCCAAGCGGCATACCGATGTACAATCTTAACGTTCCTCCTACGATAGGAAGTAAGCCAATTGGAAAGACAAGGGCAACTGAAAGTGATGACGATAGTGAAAAGGGTATATTGCCGGGCATAGACGGAACAATGGGAATAAAAAAGACAGTGGTACATGATATCAGAACTGAGGAGAGAGTAAATGGTTTGCAGGTGCCGAGTCAAACGTATAACCAGATATGATCACTTTACAGTGAATTGATAGAGAATATAACGCCACAAAAAGGCCACAACCAAAATCTCTCTCTTTGGAGAACATTTTTATCAAGGCTCGCAATACTTGCAGACCAAGATGTTGCACAACCCCGGCTTGATTGTCCGATTCGACCTCCGACTTTCCCTTTCCTTTTCGTGCCTTGCAACAACGTAAAAATCGTGCCAATGCCCCAATTATTCCAATTCCGCTAGATATTGCAAAAAGCCCCAAAAAAAAACCCCCCTCACTCCCATCAGATCCCATGCCTCAATATCTCCCTTCATAATCCACGGCTCTGCTCTACCATTGCTATTAGACTGTCCTCAACGGCCGAGCGACGACCATTCGTTTGCAAATCTGCCCCAGCTCACTTTGATATAATTTTTCCTTTGTCTCTATGAGACGTATCTTGTATTCCAGGATAATAGTGCTGGTCTAACGTTCTTCGAGGGTGCCTTGTGTCCGTGTTCTCTGAAGTCTTTCCTTGCTCGAAGGATCTGTGCGTGTTCCAAATCAGATATGGCAGCTTAAAATGTGATCAGTTTATAGCAGTCGAGAGAATGGCCCAATTTGTATATCTTACAAATATTGTGTGGTCTACGACTTCTCTACCACACCTTTTTTTTTTCATCCGAAAGAACAGCCTGGCGTGCCTGCACAGAGGATTTCGTAGACCTAGCATGACATGGTATTATATTCTCGAGTCCAGGCAAAGTTGGACGGGTTTTGTTGAGCTAGTCGGTTGGCAAGTAGTCTGCGCGACGTTGGCTGACTAGACGTCGCATGCATCCCTGCATAGGTCATTTCAACGACGACTAATTCGTCACGCAAATTTGAAGTTTATTCTTATACCTTTAAAAATGTGGCGCCTTTTACAGGTATGTGTATCCAGCGAAACTTGGTTTGTGATGCGGACTTTGCTCGGTTGCGATAATACTCGTCTGAGCAAAAAGGGCGAATTTATACTGCTTTCTCTGCATACGGCCGCCCTAGTATAAATTCGGTGATGCAGGAATGACTATAGTATGCATCTATCAGCGCTATTCACGAAATTATGATCCTTGGGGGTTCCGCAGGGAAATCAATTCGTGTATGACATCCTCATTCCCATCCTTATCGGCCGCATGTGTTGGTTCAGTACTTTGGTCGCGCACAGCTATTGCAGCAGCTGAGTCCACGCCTAGTGAAAAACGGGAGCCGAATGTACCCCTTCGCGCCATAATACGGTATGTGTGGGATGCAAATTATGTAGCCTCGGCGCTAAGCCTACCTCCTTGAGCAGCCAGAGCTGGCCAATGTATCACAATCGTGAGCTTCTACCATTGCTTCTATACTACAGATAGATACATAAATCTGATAGTCACAGCAAAATGTCTATAGAGGTTAGCAGAACGCATAAAGAAGTGTATACGTCCCAGAAAGCCGAGGAGGCGTTTTTGGATGCACTTGAACTATTACTTATTAAAAACTATAATGGCTATGACATTGACCAAGAGGAAACGGATCATCCAACCTAATTCACAGGTTTCAAAACAACAAATGGAATGAATTGTCTGGGCATACTGTCACAAGATCAAGCTGCTGGTTATGCAGACACCTCAGCTATTGAAAGGGTTCAAAAATTCCTAGTGGCCTCGGCTGAAACTCTCAACCTTCATGCCGCCTCCCTTCTCGAAGCCTGAGGTCATAATGTTGGCCTCGACAGTCTCAAGGTCAATATTGGCAACCTCAGCCTCATCGCCATCGAAGATCTTGGCGACTTCTTCAAGCGTGGGACCACGGGTCTCAACATAGAATACGGAGACGAAAACCAGTTCGAGGAAGATCCAGCACTGGGTGTTGTAAGCACACAATAGTATTATAGTAGAAGGGGCTTACTTACAGCGTAGATAGTGTAGAACTTCCATGTGGGCTTTAGGTGCGCGAAGCCAAGAGGGTTGACGTATTGGTTGATGGTCAAAGCAACTTGGATAAAGAAGTTCATAATCATAAGACCCTTTGCACGGATCTTGAAGGGCAGAATCTCAACAGTGTATGCGACGAGAAGGCCAGACCAGGCCAACGCATAGGCGACAGAGAAGATCCAAATCATGGCAATAACAGCCTGGCCCGCAGCCTTGCTATTCTTGGCCTCCTGTTGGGAAGAGCAGATTGTCCAAATGATGAAGGTCAAGCACATGGATGCAGTAGCAGCAATGAAGAGTGGTCGGCGGCCGACACGATCGATGAGCAACGCACACGAGACCGAGACGATAAGCGACAAAATGGTAAGACCACCGTTAAGGCCTAACTGAGTGTCTGCATCCTTGATACCAATGCTGTTGTATACGTCGGTGGCATAGTAGGAAACAAGACCGTTTCCACTCCATTGCGAGAACAGACCAAGAGATGCAAGGAGCAAGAGCCTGTACCTGTTGCCCTTAGTCCTGAAGAAATCAAAGTAAGATGAGTTCTTCTGGTACTGGAACTCGAGGCGTAGCGTCTCCTTAATTTCCGCGAATTCGAATTGCACGGTGGGGTTGTTGATGTTGCCATTGGCGTGGTACTTTCCCAGAATGTTGAGGGCCTCTTCGTTCCTCTCTTTGGATATGAGCCAACGTGGGCTCTCGGGGATGGACCAGATGAAGGCCAGTTGAACGATTGAAGGAAGAGCCTGGGTGATGGCCGGAACACGCCAGCACCAGTCGCTATCAATGCGCTTGGTGCCGAATGTCAACCAGGTGCAAATGATAGCTCCAACGTTCCAAAGACAATTGTATACTGCGGTAACACGGGCGCGATGTTGAGGATGGCAGATCTCGGTCAGGAGAAGTGGGGAAGAGAGCTGAGCCAGGGAATTACCGAAACCCATGAGGAAACGTCCACCCATAAAGTAGCCCAGGCTTTTCGCGGCACCCTGAATAGCAGCACCAACAATCATGATGATACATCCAATGACAATAGCAGCTTTACGTCCAAAGTGATCCGCGATGAATGGCGTGACAGGAAGCGAAGCAATGGAGCCAATGGAGTACAATGCAGTCAAAAGACCGAGAGTAGACTCCTGTGGGTTACCAAAGTAGTCCTGCCAGTACTGGAGGATACGAAGATTGTTCAACATAGATCTACTTTACGTCAACTACACATTCACACTAGAGTAGTCGTAGATGGCTACTTACCCATCATAACCAGTAGTTGCAGAGGCGATGCAAATAATGAAAGCATAGAAGTAGAGCTTCCTCAGACCGGGGTCAGTCTTCCAGTCAACTCTCTCCAAATGAGGAGCTTCGGCCTGGGCAACTTCCACATCGGCACTCTTGTTGCCAGTAGCACCTAGCTTCGGCTTGAATTTGTCGGCGATACCCATGATGACCGGCTTCTAGGCTCCGTAGACCTTTTGGTTCGAAGAAGGAAAAAAGAATGGAAAGAGTGGTGGTTAGTTTCGGAAACGCAATCAAGATACGGTTCGACGCCGCAGGGTATATAAACTTTCGTTATGCTAAATCGGGCAAATTGCAGATGGTTGAGAATACATTGAGAGAGTGATTTTGATTCAGATATATACATGTTGGCTCTTTCGGTACTCTGTTAGGCTTCTTCTTGGCTCCAGAATCATAGACTAGAGGACCGGCTAAATGCACTGTATGTTTGTGTGGCCTTCCCATACTACGCATGGGTGAACCGCCGTATGGGGTAGAGTGAGCGGTAGATTGCCCTAAGTGATCATCTGGTCGATCCATTGCGCCGAGGATTTCTGACTATGCAGGATGCGCTGCTCACCAAGGCTTCATCGTCACCCAGCCACAAGAAAAGCAAGCAATAAGGTCCTTTTCGTACCCAGCGCATAGATGGTTTAGGATTGAAGCATGATCACTCCATCAGCCATCTGATGAAAAGAGTGCCTATAATAGGCGAAGCAAGAGGGACCCGAGTAATCCCAATGGCAAGGCTCCTGGTTGATATCTGTTTTGTGACACTCGCAATACCCATAGATGCTTCCATCGAGTTTCCAGAATGCGACAACTACCTGGGAGGGGTGCTGAGCTACGGCTGAATAGATTAACCAATGTCTGGCCCCTTACTCTAAGCTATATAGCATCCGCGGTCCACTAACCGTCGACGTGGGGCGAGGGATTCCTCGACGGGTACTGTCAAGGCTGATGCTAGCTTGTTTGCAGTAGTGCACCAAGATTTCATTCGTGGGAGAGGTATTGTAACCACCGAAACCAAACCACTGCTTTGTTCATGACATGTTGTGACCCACGAAGACCCACAGGCACATACCGAGCTTGCTTCTGACAATCAGACAACCTACGCGCGACAACCCCGCACACCGGCTGTCTACCCACTCTCCACTATGGGAGAGGAGATACTAAGGCGTCAAAAGTAGCGGCCCATGGGAAACGTATGTATGTCTTAGATCCCGATATCTGAGGCATCAGGCACAGGTACCGATTTTCATGACGCACAAGACACCCTGGAATGGTTAGCGCCACGATCTTTCTGGCTATTCAACGGGCGAGCCCACCCCCGTCGCTGAGATGATCCCGAAGGTTGGCGGCAAATCCTCCCCGCCAAGTTTGACATCCAGCGCGATTTCCCATCAGCCGTGCCGCTGTGCAAATCATTGGAAAGGAAGTTCCAGTCAGGACACAAGGCAGGCTGATGTGCCCGGTTCTGGGATATCGCTCTCGATTAATAATTAAATTCTCGTAACTTGGAGAATAACTGCACCCAGCCATATTTCGCAGAGGATGGGCGTCTTCAACGGCTAGGCCGAGCGTTTCTAGCGTGTCTAGTGCCCGAAGTACTTGAATGCTTGATGCTTAACGTGTTCTACTTATAAGTGGGCCACTTCACCGAAACGCGCGACGCGCCTCGCACGATAGCTCAGCACCCGCGTAATCAATTTTTTTTGAGGTTTTATATCAGGATAGGCTAGATGGCCCTACCTTGAGTTCTGTTGTGGCTTCATACGCGACATTTACTGTGCGTTGGTGGTGCTCGTGTATGTGCTTGACAATAACTAGCGCACCCGTGCGCCCGGCAACACAGTTGTTACGAGGAGCTCTACCCACTACGAGCTACGCCTTGATCCGTAAGAACCCTATAGAGAGCTAAGCTTCGATGAGCCTGCTCGGCCTATACAAGGAGCCCAGCTCACGCCGTAGCTACAAATCAGTAATCATCTCCTACTCATTCCTGAGCTCGTTTCTCCCGTCACAGGCTGTTGTTGAGATATCACGCGACGTCGCTGCGTAGGCGTCTTGGTGGGGTTAGGTGGCCCGCTCGCTGGGGTGGCCTGCTTACTGGTGAAACACGTTATGCTGATTCTTACGCTTTCTTCTCTAAACATTTATAACCCACCAGCAATCATTATGCCGGCGTCTAAATCCCCCCTTATCGCTACTCACTCTGCCAACACCATTATCGTCTCTACCTTTGAGGACCATACCTCAGCGCCGCGTCTCGAAACCAAGACAACCCTGCTAAAAGCCCTCCATGATAAGTACCCCGAGTTTGATGTTACCGAGGTCGACCGGCGGCGCATGTCGTTGTACAAGTTTGTAAAAGCCGTTGACGTGACTTTTCGGACAGAGCGGAATTGGGTTTAAGTTGGAGAGGACGCAAAGAAGAAGACCAACCCTGGTGCATTGAAGGATGATTTTAGGTTTGCTCGGTACGTGAAGACTGCATGACCATCGACTCAACAAAGCTGATACGGCGTAGCTTCCAATACATCTAGAACGGAAATGAATACCTAGTCTATTGCTTCTTCTAGCAAGATCCTCTTAAATCAGCTGATAACATATTCTAATAATATATTCTACACCCTGCACCCGCGCTCCCCGCCAGCCACTGCGCCGAAGCCAACGCGCTCATCCTCACCGCCGGGAAATGGACACCGCAGCTTCATGAAGAAACTTTTGTATTTGGCGACGAGCAGTGGGGTAGGTCGCTTGAGCCGTGGAAGTCGGTCCATAGCGCTAGCTGGGGCGACGTGATCCTGCCTCCAGAGCTGAACAAGGGGTTCATCGACGGTGTGTATGGGTTCTTAATAACTACGCGCTCTATAAGGTGTACGTGGTCCTGTACAAGTGCGGCGTTATTCTATATAGTGTGCCGGGAAATGACAAAATAGTGAGTATTGAGGTATTGATGAGTGCCTTGTATAGGCGCGAAGATGCAATCCTGTCGCTGTAATGAAATAAACCGTAATACGGAGTAGTACGCTATTCGCTCTATATTTGAAATGGTGAGACATAGTACTGTGCTTGTTAGTCTTTGAGAACTTGGATTCTCTTGTCAACGATAATATCTGTTCGTATTTCTTGAACAAGGTCTACGGGATTGAGTAGTGATGGTATCCTTATAATTGGGTTCACGAACCATCTAAATAGGTCGGATCCAGCAATTAATAAGTTTCCGAGCTAGTTTAATCGAAAGTATTATTTCCAGCTGCCCAGCAAACAAGAGAAGAAATCGCATGCGTTGTATTGGGGAGCTAAGTTAGCAAAGAACAGTACAGTTGAAGTCTCCGACGAAGTTGCAAATTTAGTTGCAAAGCTTATCAATAGCTCTAGTTTTGCTTATTTGAAAGGGTTGTGGGCAATGGCTTTGCTCAGTTTGGTACGTGAGTTCAAGGGTGATGAGTTTGAAATTGTGGACAAGGACGAGGCAGCTAGCGCTGATGAAGCGAAAAGGAAAAAAGGAAAAGCAAAAGAGAATAAGAAGAAAGAAAAAGAAAAGAAGAAAATGATCATAGCGCATGCGGAGATTCTAGATTATTTGGTTGACAATCGCTTGCTAAGGGTCATCAAGTATCATATTCGCATTCTGCACGCTGACAGGGGCAATTCAGAGGACGAGGAAAAGAGCGTAAAAGAAGGGAATGAGGATAACATCTCGGCAGCTAAGAGGAAGATGAAGGCTATTCGTCAATGGTGCTAGTACGATAGAATATACGTTTATTCCTAGAATTTTAGAAGGTTATGTTAATATTCAAGGAGTGCTAACACCACAGTCCGTAATTCCTGCAATGCTCGAATACCCAGCTCAGCCTTACATATTTGGACCAATATGTGCCTCTCAGAGCGGTAAGAAGGCTTTCAGTATAAGACGGCCAAATACGTGCAAGCGCACAGAAAGTCCAGAGCCTCAGAGGCGAAGGGAAGCACTCACACCTGAAACTTGCCCTCTGGCTCATTTCGCATGAGTTGCCTGACACGGTGGGCGTATTGTTAGACCGTCGTGAATATGGAAATGTGGGTCCAATATTTGTCCTCTTTTACTAAGACCTGCGTATTAATGATGGTGGTTTCAATTCCTTCCTCGTTAGGCAGCATTACGTGTATCTACAAGCCATACTTGACGTTTCGCCTGAACGCGCCCAGAACAGATGGACCAGCGGTGCGGCTCTCGTAAAGCACAAGTAATTTGGCCTCAAACTTAAATTTCGTCAACAAAACTAAGATCCCGTGAACACCAGACAAAACATTCCCAACCCCGTTGTGTCGCATCGAAATTAACGCGGCCACTCGCTTAGAAAACTATCATAGCTAGTAGAACGTTTGAACTGCCTTTCTAAGACCTTTACTAACCAGATGGACATCTTAGAAAATGTTGATTTTTGAGGCTCAATGGCAAAGGGCCCGCACACCGCTACTCCTTGAGTGTGTCTGTGTCAAGTCAATATGTTGCACCGCATTGGTAGTATTTTCCAAGTGCATACTTGCTGTTAGACACGACAATCGCTGACGTATAGGAATAGACTGCAGCCAGTAGGTGAGATCGTGTCCATATAGGCGCTCGTAACGCCACCCAGAGCACCGGGCGTGGCACCGCAGACCCTCAAACGTCAAGGGAACTTCGACACTTAATGTAAACTCTAGCAGATTGCGTCTCTTAATTTAGCTGGAAACTATTCATCGACATTTCCTATCCTCATGGCTCTGACAATTCACCAGCTCAGATCACAGGCCCCCGATCCTAAGGCTACCCATTATCAAGACCCAAACACGAGAAGAAAACTAAATACTCCCTTTGACGAGGCCATCAAGTTTGGTTTCCCTCCCAACCCGGACAACAAGACTGTCAACCCTTACTATCAGCTACCACCTATCACTAGCCATTCTGACAAGTTTAGCGAAGAGATGAACGCTTTCCTTAGACGTCAAATTCCATGGCTATTTAAAGACCACAACCGCGAGAGTCAAGGCCTAGGATCTGGTAAAAGATCCATTCTAGACTTGGAACCCCCCGCTACGCCGTCTGAGCCGTCGCCTACAAACAGTGATCTCAATCACGAGATGACTCTGAGGATGACTCTTACCCCATTTCGTCTACGAGCTGATAACGACCAACTATACGGGTGGCAAGCTAGGGACGGCCCATTGGCTTTGCAGGCCCAGCCGCCACGGATGGCATGACTGGTAATCAAGGTGCCTTTCGCGATATGCCAAGACCACACAGAAATCCGGTTACTCCTAGGACGGCTTCACGATACGATCCCCGTAGCCCCAACCGGCGAAATGAATTTCATGACTTGTACTCATGCTAGTTACACTACTTTCCTCCTGTTTCAATTCGGGCCGTGAAGGCTATTGCATTCCAGCGAGCATTTACAATCGTCAAATCGCCTATCACATATACCAACTCGGCAATATATGGAGCATCACAACATATAAATGAGGGAACTTCCCTTTATAATCGAGTATGGTACGCAGGAAAACTCGGGGGCTGTGCCAGTTTGGCTATCTGAGCTAGGCTAGGATACTTTGTACATGCTATTGAGCTGGTCATCCAAACTTGTACTGGAGTTGCTCTATTCCTGTCATTGGCCCTTTACACTCTCTCACAGCTGCTGTGAATAAAAAACCTGCCTAATACAAGCCTCTGCCGACTTTGGCATACTATGGTGATTCGCAAGGAGCTGGTGTACCGGCTCAGCCCAAGTGTCTTGCAAATTCTCAGTGTTTTTGTCTCAGCAGTGACCCAGTCCATCCGCCAGCATTTTTATCACTCAACTCTGAGCCATCCCTCTTGATCGCCTTGCCTTACCTAGACCTTATATGTGTCTATGTAATGGGACTTTGTATGGAGTCAATCTTCCAGCTTCTTAACCACTCCTACTGTTTGCTCATTGTCATGTATTGTGGTGTAGTAGAACCGCACGTGATCGGGGAGCATTAGGTCAGCATGGCGGCCCCGCAGGTGGCCTTAAATAGGATCGGATAGAGGAGATAGACACCGACACCAACTCGTCATGTAGCTACTCTACGCAAATATTGTGGTGTAGTAGAAACGCACGTGATCGGGGAGCATTAGGTCAGCATGGCGGCTCCGCAGGTGGCTATAAGTAGGACTGGATAGAGGAGAGAGACCGACACCAACTCGTTATGTAGCCACTCTACGCAGATATTCAACTCAACTCGCCGACTGCGGGTCGCTACCTGCCCCCTACTTCTACGTGCATCCCACGATGCCACAATATTCAACTTATCTCACCGACTGCGGGTCGCCACCTGCCCCCTACTTCTACATGCATCCCACGATGCCACAGTATATAGTCGGCTAGAGTTCTAGATTAAAATTGATATGCTGGGAGATCCAAACCCACTACTCTATCGCTCCTCCAGCAGCTAACCGACCAACTAGCTCAGTCTCGGCCTTAGATTTAGTCACGCATCTCTGTCTGGCTGATTTCCTCTCAAAGAGCATCCTGTACAGCTTGAAGGGGTAGCAGGAAGAGGACTAGCGCGTTGCTGGGTCGTCATCGAACGCGGCATCTAATACTTCTCTAAAAACTGATTTGTCCTATATATTGTGGCATCGTAGGATGCGCGTAGAAGTAGGAGGCAGGTGCTGACCTGTAGTCGGTGAGATGAGTTGGGATAATATGGGTTGAGTAGCTACATGACGAGTTGGTGTCGGTGTCTCCCTCTCCTATCCGATCCTACTTGGGCCCCTCGCAGAGCCGCAAGGCTAACCTCAGCTTCCCCGATTACGTGCGGTCCCACTACACCACAATATATAACGAGCATTCAGCCAACTGCCGACTGGCTCCAAATAGCCAGCCGTCTTATTTTACACCGGTATCTTTATATATACCTTGCGTAATACAAAACTTGCCCTTAATTGTTTTGTTCCGCAATCTCTTTGTTCTGTGGATGTCAGCAAAAAAAAATTAATACGAAGTTTTTCCTTTTCCTCAAATACTCTTTGTAAGACCTCTAAGTTTCGCAACTGGATAGCGTTGTCAAATCAAGTACAGTATGCCAAATCAAGATTCTTTCGCTGACCATTCGCTAAAATCCCTCGGTAATAGATCCTGCATCCATACTTTGGTCATTGTTTGGGTTAGAGGCATAGATAACCCCTCCACGCAAGAAACTATAAATATCTTAGGCCGAGCTATATCAGTGACCGTGAAAGGGACTAAGGCGTCCGAGGGAAATTCTCCTAGCCGCTTACCCAACTTCTGGCAAGAGAAAGACGCTTCTATAATAAGCTCGGGAGGGCACGCGCAGGGAGTCTAATGAATTAAGAGCGTAAAGGACGTAAACACTGCCCAATCTAGATTGCCCAGCTAGGCGACATCAGAGGCAATTGCCAGTAGCGCTACTTACATGTTAAAGATATCTCCTTTCAACAGAGTATATAGTGCAGTGCCTGGCGGCTGCAGTAGTCGTTCTCGCTTTATAGCCGTCCGGGGCAATATGGGTAGATGCAATACACAGCCCGTGGTGGTTGTGGATGTGGGTCTAGGCTCAGTAGTAGAGGCGATGCGTATGGCGGCTGGCGTAATAGAGTTTGAACTAGGAAGGGCAGGTAGTGTCGGGATTTTCTTGTAACCGTGGCACTCTGATTTAACTAGTAGGATAGAGTTGCGCTTACATATTTCTACTAATAGACCAATCACAGTCCAATAATATTTTGGACTACCCGTACGTCAAGAGGGCCTAAAGTTTTTTTTATACTAGTCGATAAATATCACAGCTCATCTTTTTTGAACAACTGGCAGTTGGAGAAAGCAGCGAGAAACACACCTACCACAACTAGACCGTTTTTTTTTCCACTAGGGTCATTCGGTAGCCATGTTATTGCATATGGCCTTAAAACTTCACTTACTGTAATGACTGCACCTTGATTGAGGGTGTATACCTGGTTTTCCACCAATAAATTAAAGTAGACAGAGAGCTTCATTGGTAGAATTAGTTGAAACGTCTAATGGTCGCGAGATGTGAACGTAACTTACTGGTTGTCGACACTGGGGAGACCTGATAGCGCAGGTGAAGAGTGATGTGAAATTGATATATCACGTAGCGGCGAAACATTGGTGTGTTATCGGGAGTTATGGAGGCTCATGCGCGAATTGCCCACTCTATTCTCCGTTTCCATGGTTTCTTGTGCATCAGGGAGGCCTTTTCCTGCAGGTACGGGTTTTGGTACTTTTGACCTCGCTCTCCACTGTCTTTCAACACGTTTCGTAGCATCGCCCTTCTGATCTCAGAAGATCAGATTTGTTGGATCTGGATAGCTGCACATTATTCCTGATTTCCCGTAGCGTTGACAAATAGGTTTCGCTTCGTCACACTAACGCACAAGTTTTAGTCTCGTACCTTCTCGTAGATAGAGTTCGGTGCTTGGCAAAGTTGGCTAAAAATGTACCTTGGTTTTTCGTTTACGATAGGCGCCGCAGCCTTTGCTTGGTCGGCCACGATAGGACATGGAGGAGCAAGTCACACGGGTAGGTGGGTTGTGTATTAGGTAATATGACTTGCAGGGAGGCAAAAATCAGTGATAAGTGAAAAATAACTCACAGCTTGATTACTACATGATATATTGTGAGCCGCTGGATGGTTGTTTTTTGCACTCTAGGTCACCACACTCGATAAGCTCTCTAGGGGGGCCACACCGATTTAAGACTGTCTGTCTGGCACGACGCGGGAACCCTTTGCCTGCCCACCCTCAAAATAGATTTGCTTGAGCCACCTCTTGATTTTCGTCTTACAATTTCCACATCTAGTCCGACTCAATAGGCATGTGTTTTCTGCAGTATGACATATGTTAGACCACAGCTCTACTACGCTACGGCAAACAACCAAAAAGGTGTGAATAATCAACAACGTTGATTATTGGAGTAGAACAGTATATATTGTACAAGGACTCTCGGTCCAGAGCCTTCCAGCTTACGTGCTCGCGTAGCTGCTTCGCAGCCTTACAACAGATATAGAGGCCAGTGGTAACGGATGACGACCCGCATGCGATATCGGTACCTGTGATGCAATAGTTCCATCTAGAGGCACCAGCTGCATCTAGAGTCAGCGTACGGAGAACGGTCCGATTAGCCCTCTCTAAGTGCAAGGACAAGGGATCAATCCGAATCAGTTAGGTCGGTTCGGGAATGACGCGTCTTTCAACACATCAATATATGTAAATTGAGTAATTAACAATAACGTAGGAAGAAGGACGGACAACGAGCATCACGAAATATATTGGAACCTCATATGCCAACCTCGGAAGAACTACGTTATAGTTTGATTAACTCCTCTCTAACTAACGCTTCTGGTTGCTGCAGCATATAACCGTCTACGAATTTGTCCATTAGGCAGATGATAGTATTACATCACACAATCATAATGTTAAGCTCGAGACGAGGAATGTCAACAAACACATTGTGATTAAGAAGAATTTAGCGCTAATATAACATGATCTAGATAAGCACTTAAGAGACGCCCAGAACCTTGCTGTTCTCTTAGTATCCAACATGCAGAAAACCATGAATACCAACCACTACGAAGAATAAGACCGCAGTAAAATATGCCGCATCGTATATGCGTAGATCTTGGCTAATCAGCTATGGACGGAATGTTAGACAAGGTTCTTACGGAGTGGCTTCGCTACAAGAATAGCAAGTGTGGCGACGAGTGTAATAGCGTTGTTTTAGAGATGGATTAAACTATGATAGCACGTAAAATAAGTTGAATACTAAGGACGCAAAAAAACGCAATCTTAGTCCAAGTATCGGGGCTTTAGGCCCTAAAAATAGATAAAATGAAGATAACGCATTGAGGATAATGAGATTCATCGTTGCGAAGACAGGGGATTGAGGAAAGGACTCTAAGAGGCGATTACTCGTACTCTAGTATGATTGTGTTGTACGTGATTCCCTGTATTATGTTAGCTTTCTGTGCTAAAGAGTTACAGTCAAGGTGAATACAACCATGCGAGCTGCAAGGGGACTTACGTTATTCCCATAGGCTAGGAGTCACCAATACATCCCAGTTCAAGCCTTTTTTTTTTTTTGGTTGAGGTATCTGTAAACTAAAGAAGGATTGCGGAAAACGATGGAAAACAGCTGTAGGACTTTCTATGCTCCTCATCCTCATTACGTCTCGTCTTGTGAGCTATAGAGCTGTAGATCTGTCTAATTCTCAATCTGTTGAGGCAATTACGCCAGATCTAGAAACCGTATTGAAAGAACCAATTACATCGCTACGCGAAAAGGGCGAAGCGTTGGCCGGGTCAATTGTCACCTTTACTATTAGCTTGGACCAGGCGCAGATGCAGGCTCGTATGGTAATATTTTACTTTCTTATGTTCATTCTGGCGACTTTCCGACTGCAGCATCTTTCCGAAAGAGAGGCTTATGACCTGTTGACTACTTTAAATGTCAAGGACACTAGCCATAAGTGGCCGCAAAGGATACTGAGAGCAGTTGCTTAGCTTAACGACGATGTCATCGTTGCATTGTGTAAGAAAGGCTAGAAACTTGCTCTAGCTACAACTTTTCTCGCTCAGAGTAAAATCCTTCACTAAAACCGTAGACAGGATGCTTACTTTGAGTAGTTGTACCTTCCCGACTGTATTTATATACAGATCTTCGACGTACTGACAAGGATCTCATTGTTGAGACTTTGGAAAATCACAAAGAGTTTTTCGATCGGAATATCACCAATTTGGTAAGCGTTCCTAAGGTATTCCCATGCAAAGCAAAATAGCTGAAGCTCCTTATATCACGCAAAGAAATTCAACGTCATCACTAATATAATATTTGTCCTTTTCCTTGCTAGGTGCGCAATACACAGCTATGCCTGGTATAAATTCCCTCTTCTCATCAGATATGATCTTGATATATGGAGACGAACATCTCTTTTTCGGACAGAGACGAGAGGCTGTTCATGGTCAGGATTGTACATCCACCGTCCTCCAGATTCCACTCGTGATATACCCCGGTCTGTTGGCTCCTAATATATACTCAGTACTATTTAATTATACATATACACAATTCCTTACATTTTTGGTAATCTTTTTTAAAGAGTGCAGTTATCGCAGCTAAAAACTGAGCACAAGCTGGATCTTTCTTTGCATTTGTGCAAATGTCGAACACATCCCCTGTTGAAGCAAAAGAACTATTGTGTTCTAGCCATTTTTCAAGGGCCTCCAAAAGACCTTGTACGGATATATCTAGTTAGTAACCTTGAAGACGGTCAGGCATTAGGAGCTTTGGGTTTGTGGCCGTTAGTGTAGTTCCTTTACAATAATTGGGTGGATTCGGAATAGTATGGAAATCTATACTATACCTAAACAGAAATAATTGAAAATAATCAAGCTGTAAAAGGAAAACTTTTATGCCACCTAGCGCGACAAGGCGGGGTGGATTTGATATTTACACAACTTGGGGAGGGGCACCCCGGATAACTATTGCACAGCGCAATCACAAGACCCCCGCTTGGCTAGCTAGTATTTATCACTATTTGATAAGAATTGGGTACGCCTCCTATATTGTCCCCTATAATAGGCAAGTGGATAAAAAAGTAATAGTCAGGACACCTTATGCTTCTCTAGAGAATTTATCATTACTATTATAAAGCACCTATCTGCTCCTTGCCGTTCCGGTGATTTCCTTTCCGGGGAAAATTAGACCCATGTGACAAACTAAGCTGCCAAAACCAGAGCTGTTGGTCTGGTGGTTAAATTCCAACAGCTAATGGTGGTATGTTGCGTCAAAGAGAGTGTCTAACCCAGCAGCTTCCCGCGTAAAGTCTAACAAGTTGTCAAACGTAGTCAGATTCTCGGATATTCCGCGCTTCCATCTCATGTGCTTCGCCCGCAGATTTGCGACGGCGCTAAACAGAACGGTTGGCGCCATGTTGAAGGACCCTATCCGCCCAAACCGTCTTCCTAGATTCGGGCGAGGAAGCGCCAGTGTTTTGCGGCTACCCTTGGTAAATCGGGTTGCTGTTCCTTCTTTCGTAACACAGCTGCGTTTGTTAGGCTGCGTAGCAGCTGCGCAAGCCGGAAGGCTCTGGGCCCCAAGGGCCCTTGAACAATATATATACCATTCCACCCCAATAATCAACGTTATTGATTATTCTCACCTTTTTGGTTGTTTGCCGTAGAGGAGTAGAATTGCGTTCCAACACTAATGACTATGCAAAAGTCTTGAACGGTAGTTGTTGAAAACTTTCGCCGATCTTTCTCAATGAGACCAGCTTTGTGCCTTTCTATGACCTACAGGAAAGGGCCTGCCTGGCTGGCAAGGTACGGTTGCGTGGAGCTAACATAATACTCATATTGCGTTAAAGCTCGGTAATCAGTGATGTCAAGAGATGAATAAACCATAGTAGGTAAGTTAGATTTAGGAAGCACCCGAGGCCTAGGCAGAATTTGCAGTCACAGCATGAAGACACCGGGGCTGTGATTAGAATAAGATCAGAAAATGTCTGACGCTGTCATAGCATTGTGGCTGCTAATGCGCTTCGGACAGCCTGCAGTGGCAGAGAGCCTTATGTTATTCGCTATCAACCTGACCACTCCTTGTAGTTTTTTCGGATGTGTAAATCCATCAAAAAATGTGTGGCTTTCTATAGCATGTGTAACGGGAGAATAATCGACAAAATAAGCCTAACAGAAGATGTAAAGAGTGTTCTATATCCTACGAATTCTGTTCCATTCTCTGCCACCACGTAGCCTACCGTTGCGCGTCCTTAGCACTAGCACCCCTTGCGTCGATGATTGGCGGACCATACCTGGGCACCTTCATCTCCAACCAAGCATGACGTCAGCGGCCACTTCCAGCCTGGCAGCAAGGCCAACGGTAAACACGCATACCAGACATCATCGCAATATCGCGGGGTAAGTATGTAAGTATCCATCACCACCCTGAACAGGCTATCATGTCTCCACTCTAGTCGCAACGCACCATACACGCATTCACACCCCTGACCACCACCACCATGGGCCTCCCGTACTCCCGCCAGATCAACGCTGCATTCGAGCAGGTTACGCCGCTTGTTGCGGCGGGCTTCAAAGTGCTGCGCACAACGAGGGATATCTCGATTTTACTCGCCGTCATACAGGTTTTGACAGTGATATTACTGTTTATGATTTTAATGGCCTTGCTCGCGCTCATGTATTGTGTGAACCCTGATCTAGAGGTACCAAACCCCTATCCTTCGCTACTATATTGCTGTGAGTCTGATTGTGTGGATGTGTGTAGTATGAGCGTAGATACTTCATAACGCCGTGGCTGCAGAGTATCGCGCGCATTACTGTATGGAGCGTGGTGAAAAGTATGGTTAGTGCGGGGACGATGCTTGGGGCCACAGGGTTTGCGGTGTGGAAGTTGTTCATTGTAAAGAAGTGGGTTGAAGATGTGGAGTATGAGGGCAATGTCGATGCGAATGAGGCGTTGGAGAATTTTGAAGAGGATGAGAAAGAGAAGAAAGAGAAGGAGAAACAGGATACGGAGAAGGGAGATAAGAAATGAATGCAGGAGAAATAGTTACTGGAGTTAGTCAAACGCGTGGGTGGTATCTATAAACATAACGTAAAATAATTAACAAGAGGAAAGGTAAACTATACAAATATCGCCACAGATAATCCAAGCAGTACAACACTCGCCCACAAGTTCCCCACAGCATCCACTCTCATCGCAACACTCTTCTTGTTATCCTTCTTATCGTCCTTGGGCACCCGCCCACCATTCTCCTTCGTCCCGTTTGCCGTTCCATTAGCAATCCTAAAAAAGTCAGCACACATCTCCAACACGGCATTAACATACTTACGCCACCTTCTTCGGCGCAACATACCCCTCGCTATCCAACAACAACAACGCAAACACGCCACCCATAACTGGCCTCGCCTTGAACTCAATACCCCTTGGGTGCTTCCCCGTCTCTGTCTCATACAAGTCCGTAAACGGCAACTTGGTCGACGTCTCGTTGACCCATTTCGCCACGCCATCAATGAGCATCTTCTTCGTGGACGCGCTCGCTATTGCGGCACAGAAAATCTCCCAGTCGCCTTTCGTGTACATGTTGCGTGTGTCGAGGGGCACGCCGTATTTTTGCTGGATGGAGGGGTAGAAGGCGGATTGGATGTCGTAGACCTCTTGCGGGACGAGGTTGAGTGCGAGGAGCTTGTCGGCGTAGAGGTTGTATAGGAGGCCATGTGTGCTGACGTTGTTGTATGCAAGGATAGAGTGTTTGGGGTTGTCGGCCTTGTTGATGCCGAGGGTTTGCCATTTGGTGATGTAGTCGTGTGCGATGTTGGTGTAGTTTTGTGCGTCGCTAGTTTCGCCGATGACTTTAGAGAGCTGGGACATTGCTTCGAGGCCGATTATGCCTTTGAGGGCGAGGTTGGTTTGGTTGGCGAGGTGGCCGGCGAAATCGTCCGTTGAGAGTTGTTCGGCGGGGAGGAGGCTATCTTGGACGAGGTATTCGGCCCATTGCTTGAGGATCTTGTAGTGTGATTTGATGTAGTCTGTTTTACCGGATCGCTGGACATAAGACAGCATCATGATCATGTGGTTGCCACATTCTTCAATGGGCATTTTCTCGTCTAGTCCATCTGTGTGGCCAGTAGCATTCGGATAGTGTGTGCCCAGATCGTGGGCCGCATACTTATTCGGATAATGTCCGCTCTCTTGGTTCTCGAAATGAGGATCAAGCAAGAGCTTTATCAATTCAGGATTAGTGTAAAAGAAGATTGGCGATGCCGGGTAGATAACATCTATAGTTTGAGTGTTTCCGTTTGAGGATATCTCTTTCATGAACAAATAGTACTTGTCTTCTGTGCCTACAAGTTGAGTGGCTCCAAATGCTTGGCGGGTAGCTAAAGTGGTTAGTATAGCATAGTTATCGCCTCCCACAGTCTTGGAATCCTTGGAAATCTTCTCGTCTAATTCCGTCGAGAGCTTGCTAGACTCTTTATAATCCTTGTGAAAGTAAGACAAGGCGGCGAGCTCGTCCTTATAATAACCTTTCCAAAGCGACTGAATATTCTTCAAGCCATCTTTTCCAAGAAATTGGACCGCATCCATTTGACACAGTCCAATTGTAAACAAATGTGATGTAACCTTAGAACCAACTGATCCAAGATCAATCGCATATCCAAACACCGGCCAAGCGTCGTTGATCGATCTGAACTTGGTATCCCGAGAGTTTTCCAATTTCCCGGTCTTATTGAAGGCACCGCGAACATCGACATCAGAGCCAGACTGATAGGTAAGGCCGTCGACGGAATCTGTGGCATAATACTAGGAACATGAGCAATGTAATGTGTGAATAGTCAGAGTAGAGGACTGACAATATTACCCCACTCAGCGCGGTCCTTGACCTCATTGAACACTTGCTGCTCCTGCTTCCAAACTTTGTGATAATTCACGCCATCAAGTGTGCTGCTGTAGCTCCACTCTACTTTGGCGGCAGTATCACCTGACGCCCACTCTACCCCCGTCAGCCAACATATACTTGAGCAACAATGATATCAACATACCAGCGCTAATGTCAGTATAAATCTGAACTTTGTGGTCTGCGCCATCTACAGATGACACTTCTACCCGCATGTAAGAAAAGACCAGCGACTGGCGTTTAAGATCGTTCGGCGTAACCGGCGATAAAAACGTAATCTTGATCAAAACCTTGTTATCAGCACGGATGGTGAAAATGCTCTTCGTAGACGTGTATTCAGTGGCAGTTTGATTTGCGTTCGGGACATTCTTCGGCGCTCCCATCCATGTGAAAACCTTGCCGTCGACGCGAATCATGCCCGTCCATCCAAGCCACTGTCCACTACTATGGTCAATTATTTTTCTTACAATTGTTGTTAGGCTACGTACGTATAGAATGAAGGCCATTGTCCTGGTAAATAGCCTCCATTAGTGTTATTACCTGCCGGCAGCCAAACATTCAAGTAGGGATTCCTGACAGCAAGGGGAATTGACGGAGGGCGTGCCGGTGAAAAGGTCGAATTCTGCGCAACAGCCGTGAGAACGAGACCGCCCAGCACGCTCAGGAACGAGAAATACATTATCGGGAATGAGGCGGCTGGCTACAGGTGGGACAGGCCTCACGGCCCCAAAGCCTTATATGTAGATCGTAAGTCTCCTCGACCTGCAGGTCTTACTTTGCAGCACAGGGGTGTGTCGAAGATGCGCCACAACATGGGGCCAAAGAAAATGATCATGCCTAGACTAGTTAGTTTGATGCGTTCAAGATCCCATGCCTGAGCACTCCGACCCGACTCTTTGAAAAACAATAGTCTGTGTTGTACATGGTGTTACTTGCGCTGGACCACGTGGAAGCGTCCTTGTACCACCCTAAGGGATGTGGTTTTGTCATGGCTGTGGTTCAATGGACCCATGTGCGTGCACCAGTCGGAGAGCGACACTGTTGCTCAAGATTTGTCCCTAAAATAAGCACTATTGTATAGCCAAGGCCGAGATGTGCAGTGATAGGCCCTACAGCATCCTTGTAGTAGAGTCCAATTTGCGAGTTCGAGCACACAGGTATCCATAGCTCATCGACTGATGTTTAGCAAACTTCCACTAGCTGGCCATGATGAGACTCATCTCAATCCATCCTGTTACAATATCTCAACTCCTTCGAGATCCAAAGCCGAATTCCGCATTGCGCCCCGATTTTGAGATTGACAGGGCTAGAGATCGGGAGGCCTGACAGGCGGTTAAGGCTGTGCTCGCTAGCCTGGTTTGGAGCTGGTAGGCCCTGAAGCGAGACGAGGCTGAACCCTGCCAATAGTGACGTCAGTCTTCAGAAAAATTCTGACCAATCATCTGAATTTTGTACATTGCTCCATTGAGACGGCTGCTTCTGAGCAATATTTGTCGTGCAAAGCTACTGGTGTGGTTGTTTGATGAACGCTTGTTGAAATACTATCGCGTGAATGTGCAGATGATAAGTACATTTGACCACAATACGCTAGGTTCACAAGACATTTCAACCCCTAGCAAACAAGCCAAGAAGCGGAAGGAGAAGGTCGTACACGGATGAGATGCACACGACCTAGGGAGACCACTTGATCATGAGTCAACCTCTCAAGAGGCCGGGTGAGCGTTGGGCACAACAATATCCTAATGCACTGTTAATCCTAATCGAGAAATAAAGACCAGGCGTGAGCGGGGTGTGATGGAAGGATAAGCCGCCCGTTAGAAATTGTCATTTGTCAACCATTACATTGAGAAGCCAGAAACAAACAACAAACAAGTTTATCAAAACCGATCGTCACGCCCATACCACATTAGCAAACAAACCCACCAAATCGCACTCGAAGACCAGAATCTAGACGTTTTACTCATTGATGTTGCGTGACGCACAATACCTAATACTACACCTCCACTTCATCCCATCAACCTCATAATCGTTACATACAGCGCGAGCCGCGAGCACCAAGCTCAACCATACCCTTTTAACTAAAATAACGCCGAACGAAAACACACTGGACTGGCCGATTGGGTATCCAAGGAAAAGACAGGAAAGCGCAATGCAGGAAAAATGCAGGAGACGGGTATCCAAGAGCGCGTAAAAGGAGCCGAGTATAGCAGACTACGTGGAGTGAGAAAAGGAAACCTAAACTCAGTAAGAATATGCGTGGGAAAGAAACAGGTGCGATTTATAGTTTATAGCTCAGCGAGCCAAGATCGAGAGACGTTTTCGAGCTGGGAACAGGAGCGGAGCCAAGGGCAGTTCAGGATGTCATGGACGGACCAACGCTTTTCGACGTCGAGGTCGAGGCAGCCACGGAGGAGGTCGAGGACGTCTTCAACGCCACCGTTTTGGACAGCTTCAGCATTGCGCACGAGTTGTTCGTCCCAAGTCCCTTCGCGGATTTTGGCAGTGGTCTTGAAGTCGAGGCCCTCATTGAAAGGGAGGGTTGCGGTAAGGAGCGCATATAGGACAACACCGAATGCCCAGATGTCAGCAGCTGGGGAAAAGACCGGGCCGGGTGCGTTGAACAGTTCCGGTGCGGCGTATTGGAGACTGCCTGCGACTGATGTGCTAGTATCGGCTGGACCGATGTTTTGATTTTCACCAATTGAATGCAGTTCTGGGCCGTCGCGCTGGTCGCTTACGATAAAGTCTGCCATGCCAAAGTCGCAGAGTAGCACGTCACCTCCGTCAGTATCCGCGTTGGGCACAGTCATGTCCACGAGAACATTTTCAAGTTTGATGTCGCGGTGAACTACTTGCACATCGTTGTGAAGGTAGCGCATTGCTGATGCGAGTTGGTAGGCATAGCGTTTGACTAAGTGCTCTGGTAGTCCTATCTTCTTGTTGCGTCGTGTGTTGCGAACCAAGTCAAATAGGGTGCCACCCTTGTTCAGTTTCGTGATACAGAACGTGGCAAAATCCGTGGTGTAGACCCGTAGCAATGGAAGGATATATGGATGCCGTAGAAATCGCCAAATCTCCACCTCATGATCGAACTGTGTCTGGATTTGCTCATTCTCAAATTCAGACTTTTCTTGCAGTTGCTTACGCACAATCTTGACTGCATCGACCACTGGTTTTCCATTTTCCATGCTTGTGACTTCCTTAACAATACTGAAACCACCGTAACCAATCTGCTTCCCAATAATGTACTCACTATCGTAGCCAATGCCTTGACCTTCATCGTCCGGTTCACTTGGCTTGATTTGAGCCTCGGAAGGTTTGTAGCGTGCAAGAAAGGACGCCGCGGGAGACATGGACGATAGGGAACGACCGGAGCGATTGGATGATCGACGACTCGCTCGTCGCAGACTTCTGTCCTCAGCGACTGATCGATAACTCCTGGTTCTCGTAGGGGCATCGTGTCGTGGCCAACCCCGAGGAAATTCAACAGGTGAAGCGGCAGTCAGGGGAGAGAGCATGTATTCTACCGGTATCTCGAGTGGTGTCCGTGCCTCTTCCAGTGGAGGTGAGGCGGTAGCGTCCGAAGTCAAAGATGCGACTTGGTCAATGTATTCTGGATTTCTGGCCAAACTATCGACAGTTGGCTGCAAAAGCGGGTACCTGGAGACACCAATGTGATGCTGTAGAGGCCGGCGCACATGGAAGGGCATCTCCAAATACTCTTGATCCGAGTAGCTTCCGCTTTCGGGTGTGTGTGAATGCGAATGCTTCGAGCGCAACTTGGGGACAGGAACTTCGAGAGCGACGGTGTCGCCCGAGTCGAGCCGTACTTCGTTGTCGAAGCTTATGGAGGTAGTGCGGTGTCGAAACTGTGAGGTGCTGAAACCATCCTCTTCACTGCCACTGCTGCCCACGGCGACATCGTACGGCACAGCATGGCTGTTTGAGCCATGGTGGCGGCGGTCGATAGGGATACGCCCGTTTATCTGTTGAGGGTCGGCGAAAGCATAGTCGCCTTTGGTATGCGACTGCGCATGGCTGCCATTCTGCTGGGGAGAGTGCGTCGAGTCTTTGCGCGGGATGGATGCGAAGGACGAGGGTGCTGGCTTGGTGGTGGCCGAGATGTCGAGCTTGAGTTTCTGGAAACTGTGTGAGGATGCCGAATTCGAGGCCATTAAATCGGTTCACAGTGAAAGCAAACCTCTGAGAGTGCCGGCAGCCTGGGTAGGAAATATACGGTTCGGCCAAGGCCGGAGCGTAGGCGGCGCAAAGGGAAAAGCCGGAAGGGCTAATTGCAGGCGCGGCTCAGCAACAATGGAGCCTGCCAAGGGGGAAGGGTGGCGCGACAGTCGTGTGAGGGTAGGGTTGGGAGAGCGTGTGCGAGGTGCAGGGCCAGATCAGCAGATGCGCTGGCAGAGGAGAAGGAGAAAATTGGGGTTTGCAGTGCGTGGCTTTGTTGCAAAGAGTGGCAGCCATATACCTCGAGCGAGCGATGGCCACCCCCCACGCCAGACTGGGACGTGAGCGGCCGTGGTGGAGCACGTGAGAGACGGCAATCCGGCCTCGCAGCCAACGGGATGGTAGGCTGCAGATTCACGCACAGCGACTGGCTGGACGCGCTTGGGAGCAGCGCTTTGCCGAGAGCTACCCCGCGCTGAAGCTGTTGGAGTTGAAGTGTTTGGGCATGGTGATACTCATTGGGACATGTAAGCGTGGGGCCGTCGGCGCGCCGGTTTATGCAGGGCACGCAGAAACACCATGGAGACGGGCCGTTGCAGTGCCGGCCAGCGAGCGGCCGGGGCCACGAGAGTGAGTCGAAACAACGAGGGCAGCAGGGCAGTCTAGCCGGGCGTTTGAAGCAGCTTGGAGCAGCCTGGGACGGGCAGACGAGTAGGGGGCGCCGTGGGCTGGGGCATGACGTCGGCCTGCTGGATTGTGTGCGCAATGGCGAGCCTAGCCCAATAGCCGCCATGGACCCTACCTTGGGCAGCAAAACCACCGTCTGCTGTGGTTGATGTCATGCATGCAGAGGGCCATAGGTATATGGCGGTAGCTTGCGGGCACTGTTGTGAATTGCTCTCATGTGCGATGCCGTTTGCTGGGCCAGCATCCGCAGAGTGCGCTAGTCGTGCGCGCGCCCGTGCCAACGGCCAACAGGGCAAGTCAGAAGCTCGAGTGTAGAGGTGAGGTCAATCAACACCACCATCCATTACCCGCCATCCCACCCACGCTATCATCCCATCACCACCTGCCATCACCACCTGCTGCTCCCCGGGTCCTTGCCGCCGCCGACAGCTCTCCCTACCGCCGGCCGCACCGACACGCGCAGTCGACGGCCCGCTGGCCTAGCGACGGTCCGCCATGGGCATCTCAGACGTGTGCTCCAGGGTCTTTGGGTCTTGCTGCGGCGGTATGCATCTCTGCCCCCTCAGTATTCTCTGTCACGCACTAACTTCAAGCGTGCAGGACGCTCGCGAGACAGCATTTATGACCCTGTGCTGGCTGACAGCGAGCGGGAAGCCGTGGCCGACCTGCTGGGCTTCCTCGAGAATGTACGCCCGCACCCCTGCACCTCCACCACAGAAGCTCTCCAGCTGACTCCCCATAGCGAGCCGAAACAGACTTCTTCACCGGCGAGCCCCTGCGCGCCTTGAGCACGCTGGTATACTCAGAAAACATTGATTTGCAGCGGTCGGCGAGCTTAACCTTCGCCGAGATCACCGAGCGAGACGTCCGGGAGGTCGACCGCGATACCCTCGAACCCATCCTGTTCCTCCTCCAGAACCCCGACATCGAGGTCCAGCGTGCTGCGAGTGCGGCGCTGGGCAACCTGGCCGTCAACAGTGGGTTGCTCCCTCCACTGCTACGCCGCGTGCTAACAGCCCGCAGCCGAAAACAAGGTCTCCATTGTCGCCCTGAATGGACTCACCCCTTTGATCAAGCAGATGAACTCGCCCAACGTCGAGGTACAATGCAACGCCGTTGGCTGCATCACCAACTTGGCGACGCACGAAGACAATAAGGCCAAGATAGCTCGCTCGGGCGCCCTACAACCCCTCACAAAACTGGCAAAGTCCAAGGACATGCGCGTGCAGCGAAACGCGACTGGCGCACTGCTTAACATGACACATTCTGGTATGGCTACTTGATCGATATAACTTCCGTCAGCTAACCTTCCTTCAGACGACAACCGCCAGCAGCTCGTCAACGCCGGTGCCATTCCCGTCCTCGTTCAGCTTCTCTCCTCCCCAGACGTTGACGTCCAGTACTACTGTACGACTGCATTGAGCAACATCGCTGTCGACGCCAGCAACCGCGCCAAGCTGGCTCAGACCGAAGGACGGTTGGTTGGCTCACTTGTGCATCTCATGGAATCCTCTTCACCCAAGGTCCAATGCCAAGCCGCGCTTGCCCTTCGTAACCTCGCGTCCGACGAACGCTACCAGCTCGAGATTGTGCGCGCACGCGGTCTGCCGTCCCTCCTTCGCCTCCTACAATCATCCTACTTACCGCTTATCCTCTCTGCGGTCGCATGCATACGAAATATCTCCATCCACCCCGCAAACGAATCCCCTATCATCGAAGCAGGCTTCCTACGGCCACTCGTCGACCTGCTTGGCACAAGTGATAACGACGAGATCCAATGTCACGCCATCTCCACCCTCCGTAACCTCGCCGCAAGCTCAGACAAGAACAAGCAGCTGGTCCTTGAGGCTGGTGCTGTGCAGAAGTGCAAGCAACTAGTCCTGACCGTACGATTACCAGTGCAGTCCGAAATGACGGCAGCCATTGCCGTCCTTGCGTTGAGCGAGGAACTAAAGCCCCATTTACTCAACCTTGGAGTGTTCGACGTTCTTATTCCTCTCACTGAATCAGAGAGCATCGAAGTCCAGGGCAACAGTGCTGCTGCACTGGGCAATCTGTCTTCCAAGGGTATGTATTCTCACAATTTTGTCCGGTCTAGCTAACAAGTGTAGTGGGCGATTATTCCATCTTCATTCAGAATTGGAAGGAGCCTGCAGGTGGCATCCACGGCTATCTCCGCCGCTTCCTCGACAGCGGAGACCCAACCTTCCAACACATTGCTATCTGGACGCTCCTCCAGCTTATCGAATCCGAAGATGAAGGACTCATTGAGCTCATTAGCGAGTCGAATGAGGTCATCGAAATGGTTAACGAGATTGCGGACCGCAATATCGAGTCAGACGATGAGGACAATGAAGATGGTGAGGGCGAAGTCGTGACGCTTGCCCGCAAATGCCTTGAGCTATTGGGCAAGAGCAAGAGCCCCAAGACCCTTTTCGAAGGGTAGAGTGTTGGAAAACCCTATATACCCCACTTATCCTGTTATCGCTTTCTCGTCTCTACCTTCATCGCTTCCTTGCTAATGCGTCTACACGAAATACTTTTCTGAACAAGCTGCAAAAACGTGTTCATGGTGTCGGGCGTCAGGCGAGACCACTTTGGACATTTCTAGCAACAGCATAGGCGGAGCCGGGCTTTTCCTTTGGCATACCATTTTATAACCGCTCCAGAGCTACTATACCCTGAGTGCGGAAGAATTTGTAATTGATAGAGTTGGAGCTGCTGAAAGCATGGGCACAATACATGGCTTCTGGAACTAGGTAGTTAGCCTCCACTTCACACAAGATGAAGATGACGTATGACAAAATTACTGTTACTGTCATGATTCATCCCTCATACCGAGAAAATGCTGAATTAGAGGACGCGCGTGATAGCGCGCACCAGCTGCAGGGTGTTATCGATAAGAAGCAATTAACTTTTGCAGCCTCCGCGACTCCCACTACGACCTTCGGCAGCGCGCAACACAAAATGCCACCGAAGCGACAAGGAGGACCAAGCACACGTGGGCGCGCAGGAGGGAGAGCTGGAGCAGCTGGTAATAGGAGTACTAATAGCGAAGCCACCCCGCAGAGCTCAGAACAAGCCACGGCGAACGAAGCTCCCGTAGCACCAAAACAAGACAATAGCGACGATGACTCAAAACCACCAATGGCCTCGGAGAGCATAGCCTCAGCAGAAGCCTCGTAAGCTGCACCTCACACAAACTCCAATGCGCCATACTAACTTACCATATGCAGCGCTGTCGCGTCTCCAAATCTTGACACAGATTCGCCCGGCCGGCCTCCCGTACAGCGACTAGGCAGTCTAAATGATTCTCGATCCGCATCTCCTGCCGTCCGAAGGGGCACCTCAATTCGAGGCAAGAGGGGCATGGTTAAGCCCACATTTACAGGACGTCGAAGCAAAGAAGAGCGGGTAGCTCTGGAAAAGGAAGCACTAGAGCGTGAGAAGGCGAGAACGAAAGAACTTCAAGACGCAGACAGAAAAAAAAAGAGGGATGCAGACTTTAAGGCCAGGCGAGAGGCCGAAAGGGCGACCAGAGGTCGAGGTGGTTATAGCGGTGCCATGAGCGGTCCATTTTCGCTTGGCAGCTCACGGGAGGGTACGTCTTGTAATGGAACTGGACAAACAATTGCTAATTTAGATTATAGATCGACAAACCAGTCATCACAATACTTCAGGTTTTGGTTCTGGATCCGGTTCTCGGGCAACTCGTATCAAGGATGAGCAAGGTGGATCTTACTCAGGCTCAAGCTACAGATCATCTGGGGGCCCATCGATTAAGAGGGAGGGCGGTGGACAGGAGTCTTCAGATGATGATGAGGATGCCGAATTTCCACGAAAAAATATTGACCAAATTATTCAAATATCCTCAGATGAGGACAATGCGCCTACTAGGCGGACAGGCACATCAAACTTTCCCGTTCGGATAGGAAGGAAAGAACATCAAGAAAGGACCATCGGTATCAACACAGATGCAAGCACGGAGGCATCTGCCAAAATCTTGGAGCAGGCCGAAGCAACAGGACAAACACCCGCGGCAGTCTTGACACAGATGTCAAGCAAAGGGAAAGGCAAGGCGAAACTACTCGACGTCGCAAGTACAAAGAAGCCCTTTAAAGGAGTATGGCAAGACCCAGAGGAGCTCGCCTCTCCCGTCAAAACGGAGGAAAACACCGAGGATGAGACTATGCTCGACGCCGAACAGGTTGGCATTGTCGACTCGTCCGCCCAACCAACCGACCATACTCCCACCCCCGACCAAAAGCCTAAATCCCAAATAAAAACCCTCGCAGAACCAATCCTCCAAACCGACGAAGACCGCGCGGAATGGTCTCGCTTCCAGTCCAACCTCAGCCACATCCGCGCCGAACTCGGCCCCTCCGAGCCTACCGATGAATCCACAGACACCACGGCGCCCAAAAGGTCCGTCCGCGACAACAACGTCTACCTCTTCCAGATCCCTCCTCTAATGCCCGACCTCCTCTCTTCTATCAAAAAAGAGCCCTCAGACGCCCCCCCGCCCCTCCCCACCCCCATCAAGCTCGAGCCAGGCCTCGCACCTGCGCCCACGCCCGCACCCTCGCGCTTCGCCTCGGGCCTCGTCGGTAAGCTGCGTGTTCGCGCGTCGGGCCGCACGACGCTGGACTGGGGCGGCACGAGCTACGTGCTTGAGCCGGGGCAACGTGCGTCGTTTCTGCAGGAGGCGGTGCGTGTGAGGATTGTGCCGGAGAAGGATAGGGTTGTACCTGAGGATGCGGGGGAGGCGGTGTCGTTTGGAAGGATTAAGGGGAAGTTTGTGGTTGTGCCGGATTGGGGGGGGATGGGGATGGGGTGAAATGTGGGTTTGGGCGAAGTGGGATGGTAGGGGTTCTGATACTCTACTATCGTGATGCCTTGGGGTGCCTTGAAGACACCGGGGACCGGCCGAGGTAGTATACCTCAATTCCTAGCCCCATAGAGACACGGCAAGGAAGACTTGCATTTGCAAAACCTCCAACCCTTGGTGGCTCAGTGTTCGTTGTGTTGTCGAAGATGTATTACGAGAGAGCTCATTAGATTTAAAAGGCTCTTGTAGAGAGCAAGAAACCACGAGAATGGTCAATGTATACCCTTGCGCTAGGAATAGACAATCTGACATCTTGCGCATCAATTTCGCATCCAGCAAAAACCTCGTCCATGATCGTTGCATCGCACAGAGCCTCGTTTCGCCAAGAATAATCAAGATTCGACCATGTTTTTCTGCCCTGCCACCCCTCAAAACCAGGTTCTATGCGATGTGGCACTAATGTGGTGCTTGAGAATCATGCCCGTGGAGCTACGACATATAGCATGAAGTGTTCTTGATTGAGTGCGAGACTGTGTCTTCACTCAAGCTGTCTACTTCAAATTCCCTGCTTGGCACAATACGGCTGGTAGCAAACAAACCTGAAAAAAAAAAGTACGAATGGCGGAACAGCTGGACTATTGCCCTCATCACGGCCGAAACAAGTGCTGAGCATGGATGACGAGTGATGTAACTGGATTTGCCAACGGGGAATTCCACGTTTATGAGGGACTGAAATTTATGTCGCGAAGGCGCCTTTATAGACGGCGTGGAAATCGAATGTCGGCCGTTTTGCATAATTTCAAATCGAAACTATTGCACAGATATTCAATGCAGAAGTTTGGAGAAATTGAAGGGGAAAACAGGGTCTATGATCGGCAAACTGATATCTGTGCTAGGAATTAAGCAAATAGAATAAGTGCTGCAGGTGGATATATCCTCGAATGGTTATCGTGTCGCTATGAAAGCGAGCGAGAGCTTATGTCCTTTTGAAAACGAGGCATACAGGTGTTATGTTACAGGTTGCCGAGATCTTGTGGGACCAAGAATTCGATATTTGTTGCTGAGGTAACAGTCGTTTCTCCACACATTGCGCGTCTTACGGTAGGTGCTTCGCGAAGGGCGGAGGCGGAGGAGTCATCTATCTATCAGCCAGATTCCCTGGTTTTTTTAAGCTGGTAGACGCGTGTTGGGCACATTGAGACCTGCCATGATGGTTAGGATAAAGCGCGTTTTCTGCACGAGCCTTCCAAATAGTTTCCAACTGGCATGACGAATCCTATGGAGCAAGCGGGCGTCGACACGAGCTGATTGTCAGACACAAAATCTAATCTGATCCGAGAGACGACGAGTCCAATGTCAGGCTTCAGCCAATGCGAAGCCGTGACACGGCCGAGAAAGCGCCAGTTTCAGCCATTTCCAAGCAGTGATTCAGCCGCGAAACGCCAGTCTAACTCACTATGGAAAAGTACCTGTCTTGTTGTGGTGGGCCGAGGGGCAGGAAATGGTCGAGTAAAAGCGCGTCTGTGACGAGGGTCGCGTTTTGCACGGACTGTTTAGAGCGCGACTGGCGAGGCTGGTAGACCGCGACGTCCAACTTCAAGTGCAATTGTCGACAACGCCGAGTTGAAAACCAAGCAATATGGATATCATGAGATTGCCAGTAGCCGAAATATCCTTGATCTTCACTCATATAAGGATTTCCATGTTCAGGGGGACGACAAAGCGGTGCAATGGAAGGAGGCCATAGAGTGCGTCATAGCTTCGATCGGCTATGAAAGGCGCGACGAGGGGCAGCACGGACGCACGTGATTACCCGTCAGCGTACTTTTAAGTACCAGTCGCGTCTGCTCTTCGATACTCTCTCACTTACAGCAACAACCACTTTACTTGCCTCACACAACACATATTCTTCACTTTCCACTTGTCTCCACGCACATATACCCCGTGTCGTCTCTTATATATATTTTTCCCACACAATGCCCGCTCTTCAGTCAACGCCTTCTAAGCAGGTACGCTACCGCGTCACACTCAACATTATCCCATCTACGCGTGCATACTAACGCGTTAATAGGCTGCATCAGCAATGGGCGCGCTCAAGATGACCGACTCGCCTGCAAAGAAGCTTAACTTCTCTTCAGCGGATAAGGAGAATGTTTACAAGCCAATTGTCGGCATTCCCGACTTTCCCAAGGATGACAAGACGATTGTAAAGCCTGCTACTGCATCCACCATCAGGCCTGAGGAGGCGCACGAGCCCCTGCTTCAAGAGAACCCTCATCGTTTTGTTCTTTTCCCCATCAAGTACCACGATGTAAGTCAATTCGGTGTTTTAGGACGTGTATGACGCGTCGACGCGTCGATACAAAGTACCAACGAATTTTACTAACGCCACCCTCTACAGGTCTGGCAAATGTACAAGAAGGCCGAAGCCTCTTTCTGGACCGCAGAGGAGATTGATCTGTCCAAGGATCTTCACGACTGGAACAAGCGACTGAACGATGATGAGCGTTTCTTCATTTCTCACGTTCTTGCTTTCTTCGCTGCCTCCGATGGCATCGTCAACGAGAACCTGGTTGAGCGATTCTCTGGCGAAGTACAAATCCCCGAGGCGCGGTGCTTTTACGGCTTCCAAATTATGATGGAGAACATCCACTCTGAGACATACTCTCTTCTCATCGACACATACATCAGTGAGCCAAAGCAGCGCTCATATCTGTTCAATGCCATCGACAATAGTGAGTTACAACCTTCATGTGTTGATGATACCCATCTAACGCGTTACAGTCCCCTGCATCCGTAAGAAGGCTGACTGGGCTCTTCGATGGATCTCTGACAAGAACTCTACCTTTGCCAACCGCCTTGTGGCATTTGCTGCCGTCGAGGGCATCTTCTTCAGTGGCTCCTTCGCCTCCATCTTCTGGCTAAAGAAGCGTGGCCTCATGCCCGGTCTCACATTCTCTAATGAGCTTATCTCCCGTGATGAGGGCATGCACACAGACTTTGCTTGCCTTCTATTCTCTCTCCTCAATACTCGCCCCAGCAAGGAGTCTGTCCAGGCCATCATCACCGAGGCCGTCACCATCGAGCAAGAATTCCTCACTGAGGCTCTTCCTTGCGCTCTGCTCGGCATGAACTCAACCCTCATGTGCCAATACATTGAGTTTGTTGCTGACCGTCTGCTCCTCGCTCTCGGCAACAACAAGGTATACAATGCCACCAACCCCTTCGACTTCATGGAGAACATCTCACTTGCTGGCAAGACAAACTTCTTCGAGAAGCGTGTCGGTGACTACCAGAAAGCCGGTGTTATGGCCAGCACCACTAAGCACCAACAGACAGAGGAGGGTTCTTCGTCCGTCGAAGAGAAGGGCCAATCTGGAGACTTCTGCTTCGAAGAAGACTTCTAGATGCTTTCCCTATCTCCTTTGACATATACATACCATCTCGTCGCTGTATACCTGGTTGGGCTGGACTTGGGCATAGGTAAAGGATTACTTCGGGTTGGTTCTTGCATACATTCTCCTTGCATTGTCGGCGTCTGGCACTTGTCGGATTGATGGCATGCCTTTATACCTCACACTTTAGAGCACAGGCGTTTATGGTGGATAACATGGCTTTCTTGTACGAATGATGCAGTTGAGATAATGGTTGGATATAGGACATCGACGTAATAATGCCGTCTTTGATAACAATGAATACAATATTTCAAATTATCTTCATATCCATATTATTTGTCAGTCGCCCCCCACGGTTGAGTCATGCGCAAAAGCAAACGCACGACATCATGTCATGCTGCCCTTCTTGCGGACAACGTTAAACACGTTTCTGGCACTTCCGATAGCGGGGAACCAGTGGTTTCCTAACGAGGGTCTGGAAGCGTGCCAAATGGGCCGATTACACCCCCGAACTTGGATATACCGACTTGGCAACGAAAATTTCGAGCAACTGTGGAACACCAGTTCCCAATTAGCTAGTCTATAATCTTATCAGATCATTTAAAGCCCGTCTTCGGTCCCTCAGTGGCGGATCAGATTAAATCTTCTTTTATCTGATCTGCTGCTAGCTAAGCAGCTTCCAAGACCATGGGCATCTTGAGTTGTAAGTCGTTGGGAGTGGAGCTAGGAAATAGTGTCGAAAACTGACTGGTTGGACTAGGGAAACCCAGTTCTGGAGATGGTGCAAAACAGATGGAGAGGCGTCTCGTAATCAAGTTGGATATATTCATCCTGGTTCGTTTGGTTGTAATACTGCATTTTGATTGGTTGGATCTGACATTGACTAGGCTTTTTGCTGTGCTTGTTACTTCTTCAACTATCTTGGTACGACTTGTCGATTCGTCCTCCAATATTGCACCTGCATGCTAATGAAAAATATAGATCGCAACGCATTTGCCAATGCATATGTATGCGACATCCCGTTCAGTTAGCTTGGTCGGCACTAACTGTTCTTGAGGTCGCCGGTCTCAGAGAGGATCTTAAGCTCAAGGGGAATGAGTATAGTGTCCTTCTGTCCATGTTCACTGCAGGGTATGTCGAGGTGCCCTTATGATCCCATACAACCCAAGTCACTCGAGTATATTAAAGCTGATCTCTACCTCACAGCAACGTTATCGGTGAAATTCCTCACGCCCTTATCATCCAAAAGGTCAAAATAAACATTTGGCTCCCCTTGTGCTTGATCCTATGGTCGGGTCTGACTATGTGCTCCGCTGCTTGCAAGACATACGAGCAGCTGTGTGCCGTCCGCTTCTTCCAGGGCTTCATGGAGGCTAGTCTATACAGTGGAACCGTTTATGTCCTTGGTTCGTGGTAGTAAGTCTATTCGCCATCTCAGTCATCGTGGACCCGTGCTAATATCATTTGTAGCAAACCATCCGAGATTGCGAAGAGAATCGCCATCTTCACTGCCGTTGGGCAGATGGGTAGCATGTTTGCGGGCATCATGATGACTGCTATGCACAAGACAATGGAAGGGCGAGGCGGTCTCAAAGGATGGCAATGGGTGTTCCTCATTGGTACAGAAGTTTTCTACAATCATTTTTCGTATATTCTAACCACTGTCTACTAGATGGATTGATGGGTGTTCCTATCGCCGCCTTTGGCTTCGTAGGTCTTTCCCTTCCGTTACCGACTCCGATGTTTCAAACACACAAGACTAACACACAATAGTTCACATTTCCAAATCTACCAGAAGAGTCAACAGTGACATATCTCACCGCACAGGAGAAGCAGTTCGCTCTAGATCGACTACCAAAGAAGAAGGCTGATGCTCATAACATCGAGTACCGAAGCCTCATCAAAAGAGCCCTCAACTCCCCAAAAATGTGAGCAAACCAAATACGTTCTGCACACTATCATGGTCAGAAGCTGACGCTATTACAGTTATATTCTTGTCAGCTTTGTTGTCGTCTCTGCTATGCTTGAAGCCTTCGCATTCCAAGGAATGCTTCTCTTGTGGCTGAAATACCACAAGAACCGCTTTACTCAGACCCAGATCAACACTTACCCTCTCGGTATCCAAGCTGTCGCCATAGTCTCACAGATTGTTGCAGGTGTATTTATTGATCGCACCGGTCACCGCATGCCCATGGTTATCTTTGCCGCCGCCATGCAGCTCGTCACTGCCATTCTTCTACTGGTACCCAACATGACCGATGGAGGGATCTTCACAGCATATTACCTCAGCGGCACATCATTCATCGTCAACCCGGTCATGTATGGATGGGCAAGCACGATCCTTTCGCGTAATGGCGACGACGCGGCTCGCTCAGTGATATTGTACGTTATGGCCGGTTCAGGCCTGTTGCTGTATACCTGGTGGGGGATTGTCTTGTACCCTGCTACGGATGTGCCACACTGGCGTAAGGGAGCTATCACAATGATTGTGGTGGTGTTTGCATTCGTTGGCATCGCATATGCTGTGAGATGGGTAAGTGAAGGAAATGTCTTCAGCCGCTCATGTGCTAATTTGGATAGCTTGATCATAAATCGCTCAGGGAGGACAAGATCGAGCATGATGATGATGCTTCGGATAATACAACTGCCGTTGCATATCCCACGAAGACGGGTTGATGACTCAATTTACGAAAGATATACCCTCGTACTCACCCGAATGTGACGCTTTTCAAGTAGGAAACGAATGTATCTTGAAGCATCTCACGATTGTATTTTAGCCTAGTTAATTTTTATTGTTGATACTATGACATAAGAATATGACCTCCATCGCCATATGACGAAAGTCAAGCTTCAAGTTTCATGACCTGGCTTTGTGATGTTACCGGAACCTAATCAACTAGCTAACGCTGGGCCCAATTTCTTTGACTACCATTAGGTTGGGAGTCTTGCTATGACCATGAAAAGTGGTCTGATAGAGTAGCGATGCTAACCACACTACTCTGAGTACCGCGGCGGCCAAACCTTACTGCCTCTCCATTCGGGCCGATGGTAATCAAGCATCTCTTGAGCATAAGCTTCTTTTCCGAACTTCTTGTAGTCTATACAGATATATCTTTTCTAACTTTGAACGCGCTTTGGTGATATTTTGGAATAGATCAAGGTCGGACTTTTGTAACAGCTATGACGTCAGCCTCTGTCAGGCGCTTCCGAGGTTCACTCAGAACAGCACTGTAAGCGACTTGCTTATCGAAGGATTTTTTCTGCGTCATGGCCTGTCGCACCGCTCAGGCACACATTCATCCAAGTGCTGGATATGAAAAGTCCGTTCTACAGCATGTGTCACAGTGTGCGCGACTACATGCGCAACCGAGTCTTGGTCGATCGATAGAGGTGGCTACAAGGTCTATTTACATCCGCTTCCGCAGTATCCCGCAGCTACGTCGGACAAAGTGAACCTTCCCGGCTCGATTCGCTTTCATCTACAGGTCCATACGAGGCTTGAATTTTTTTATCCTGGAACCCGTGTAGCTTATAGCTGCCGCCTGTTAGAGCGCTAGGAACGAACAATCGCCGCCCAGTCCATTTACGAACCTTGATGACTTGTCAACACAGCCATGGCGGAAGATCTTCCTTCAATCAAGGCGACCGATCCGCCCAGAGATGGAGCCTCCACCAAAGGGCAGGAATCAATCTTCTCGCCTACATCAGAGGGTATGTGACATGCCGGCGCATGTTCTCCATCTACCTCATACCCGGAACAGCCACACATACTTACTCGACAGCATATAGGGCCATTGGCCAACAAAAAGTTCACGGCAAAACTTCGCAGTCCCATCTCACCCTCAGCATTGTCCAATGACACACCATCCCGTGGTAGTACAGACGGGCGAAGGTTGTCAGAGCCAGCCATAGACCCGCTTTCGCAAGTATGTCCAAATTGAGATAGCAATGAGTAGAGGGGAGAGAAGCTAATCCGGTGTCTCGTTTGTGTAGCAAATCCTCCAGAGAACGAACACGTCGCCTGCCATACACAAGTTACGGTCACAGAACACAGAACCTACCCCGAGTCAAATGGTCAACCCGCCTAACGATGCGAATACGGATAAAAAGCAGAGCACGGAGTCACCTCGCGACTTAGGCGGGGCGCCTAAGACAGACAAGAAGTGAGTATTCGTACCGGCCAGGATATATAGCCCAAGGCTGAAGGCTCATATCACATCATGGCTTAGACCATGCACCTCATGATTGCATGGACCTCATCTTGTCCACATTTTGTGTCTCTGGTTGGCCCGAGACAACGTCTGACTGTGTTAGACTGGGGGCGCAGCGACTACTAGAACAAGGCTGACCACGATCACAGAAAGGTTTCATTTCTTAGCCGCTTTATCGGTAACAACAAAAAGAAAGATATCCCTGATATTACAAGCGATAATGGCACCGAAGCTGGCGATTTGCGACCAGAGGGTATGGATGCACAACTTTATGTCAACAACCTCAGCTTTAGTCCGAAGATCCCGCATCCGCCTGCGTACATCAAAGTACGCACAAAGTTCAAGAGGACCAAAGAGTTTAATCGTGTATTTCTGGCCCAAGAGCTTCGGTCAGGCTCACGCAAGAAAAGTCCGCCCGCTGCTGGGTCCAATCCTGCCCCTCAGTCAGGCTCAGCAGCTACACAAAATCCAATCTGGGCACTTGAATTCAGCAAAGATGGAAAGTATCTTGCAGCTGGAGGTCAGGATAGAGTCCTCCGAGTGTGGGCAGTAATTTCAAGTGCTGAAGATAGGCGGAGTCATGAGCGTTCCGAACTTGATCCAGCGGCCCTCGAAGGCGAGTCGCAAAATCTTAGTGCCCCAGTTTTCCAGCAGAAACCTGTTCACGAGTATGGTGGACACAGTGCAACGATTCTCGATGTGAGCTGGAGCAAGGTGTGTCCTGAAATCTCCAGAATCTACCTTGAACAGGGCTGACCAGCTCAAAGAACAATTTCCTCCTATCTTCATCTATGGATAAAACTGTGCGATTATGGCACATCAGCCGCGAGGAGAACCTCTGCATCTTCAAACATTCAGATTTTGTCCCTTCCATACAGTTCCATCCCACGGATGACCGGTTCTTTCTCGCTGGCTCATTGGACGCGAAGCTAAGACTTTGGAGTATTACAGACAAGAGTGTGGCTTTCACTGTAACCGTTCCAGATATGATTACTGCCGTGAGCTTCACGCCGGACGGGAAAACTTGTATAGCGGGTACATTAGGTGGCCTATGTATGTTCTATGACACAGAGAAGTTGAAGTGGCAGGCTCAGCTGCATGTCAAGTCGACAAGAGGTCAAAATGCCAAGGGTAGCAAGATTACGGGCATCCAGGCGACCTATTGGCCTCCAGGCAGTACGAGTGGTGAAGTAAAACTATTAGTGTCGAGCAACGATTCTAGGTTACGAGTGTACAATTTCAAAGACAAGAGTCTAGAGATGAAGTTCAGGGGACATGAGAACAACTGCAGCCAGATTCGCGGGACATTTGCAGATAGCAGTGGACATATTATATGTGGAAGCGAGGATCGGAAAACGTACATCTGGTCAACGTCATCTCTAGAAGGCGAGAAGAAAGACCAACGCCCTGTGGAGATGTTTGAAGCGCACAATTCAATCACCACATGCACAGTCATCGCTCCGGTACAGACCAGACAGCTACTCAGCGCTTCAGAAGACCCAATATTTGATCTGTGTAACCCTCCGCCGGTAACGCTAGTATCGCGAGCGGAATCAGTAATTTCATCACGAGCACCTACTGAAGCAGGTTCCGCGCTTCCAACGCCCGCTCACACAGATGCAAATTTTAAGAGAGCTGCAGAGACCCCAGCATACATTGCCCGATCTACCCATTGTGACGGGAACATAATCGTCACCTCAGATTTCACTGGAGCCATCAAAGTTTTCCGGCAAGATTGCGCGTATAATAAGCGTTTACGAATGAATGAGGCCTGGGAAACATCATCAAACAAGAGAGGCTCTAAGCTGGGACGACCAAGCAGCATCTTATCGCGTGCCAGCCATTCGCGAAGAGACAGTGTTTCGACACAACCGCCCCACGACCGAATCATGACATGGCGACAGGGCATCTCACACGGCAGTTTTGACTCGACTAACAGCTCGCTTCAACGCCGCAGCGCCTCGCCACGCAAATCCCTCGCCCACATCAGCGTAAACTCAATCCGCCACCCCGAATCACCTAACCTACATCCCGTAGAGTCACCCAGCCTACAACTCAGCGAAACCACCGAGACCCTCGTCTCTGCCTCGACATACGCACCCACAACGTCCACGTCTACGGACCACATCTTCTCACAGAAATCATTACATCCTGAGTCTCTGCCATCTATCCTCGCGCCCGAACGCTCGCACTCATCCGGCTACCAACAGCTCTCCTCGCCGAAAAATCCCATGGCTGTGTACAACGGCCAAAGTTGGGCGTTTTGGACTAGTCGCGATAAGAAGGCTCCGAACAGTGGTCCTGATAGACCGAATCTTGATCCGCGGCTGAGCAGGGTGAGTCAGGTTAGTAGGCTGACGAGCGAGGAGAGTGAGAATGAGCGGACGTCTAGTGAAAGGGAGGAAGTTAATGAGGAGGTGGTGGGGAGCGCGCAGGCAGGAGAGCGAAATGCGTTCAGGAAGTTTTATACTTGAGACGAGGATTTGATGTAATATAATGTAACGATGCCTTTTATGGTATGGGACGTGTGGATTGTTGGTATTTGTAATGTGGACGCGGTTACTTGATCGGTCGGTTTAGCTCTTTGTGAGACTCATTTTGTATAGTGGTAGTGTATTGCGAATGCATTTTAAGAGCAAATGAGAAGATGTATTACGAATGCATCACGTGAAATTTTGTCAACATCACACAATATGGAAAATGCGCCCATCAATGATCCTCCCTGACCTACAAAGCACTGCCTAGCCAATAACCCTATAATGGTAACTACGTAGACGAGATATCGCGGCTCAGGCTCTCCTAACATTTGTTTGAAGTTCCGTCCAGAAGAAGTGGATTTGCTCCGCTAGGGCGTCTCGTCGAGGTTGTCAACTCGATGATCCTGAAACCAGCAGGCGTGAACAGAGTTTCGGTTAGGCAACATGCCAGTAGAGTAGGAGTCCTACAAATAGTTGGGACAAGATAGCGCTGGGTGGAGTTCGGACTGCTCTGATAGCTGTTCCGCACTGGGAAGGTTTTCTCTAGAGCTGTTAGAGCTGTAATGTACGGCTTGCTTTAATTGTAAACAGCTACGTGAACAATAGAGCCATTGATGAGGGCACTTTCCATGTCTCCATCAGAACCCCAAGTGTATGAGATTGCCCAAAAAGCTGGTTCTTGAAACAGTGGTACATGGATCAATTGGGAGATAATGATAGAATCGTTATTTTGATCAATACGAGGAAGCCGAATTTTGTCATTAATTAAAAACTTGCAAAATGCGGATGGAGAGGGAATGATCAAAGAAATGAAATCAGACGGAGCGGCGAACCTAGGTACCGACTGGGTCCTTTGATAGGCATGGAGTTTGTTCGCTCATATCCGGCCCCTTTATGGCACTGTGCCATTACAGAATCGCATTAGCTTTAGAATAGGAAGGCGGAACTCCAATTATCATGGGGTTGATCAAGTAATAGTAGATCACCATAGTTGTGAACTTGTGGCAGCAAATGGTGTCGTCTGCTTCCGTGCTTGGCGTCGTCAGTCTCAAAACGTCAAAGTATGGTGCACGTACCCTGGACCCACATGTGCTCCGCCGTTCCTCGACCTCACAGTTGACGAGCTATGTCCAACATCCTCCCACTTCACGTTCCTCCATTCGCATCACGCCAAATTCGATCGACAAGCGCGAAACCTTCTTCTCAAACCTTGTCTACGCCTACGATTGAAGTCCAACCCCAGTCACGGTCACAGCGTCAATTGCATATCTCCGCAGCAGGCGGGCAGAACATAACAATGAGTGGAAACCCGGGCCAAGGGTCGGGATTACGGTATCCGTCGAATAAAAAGAGTATATACGATCGAAACCTGAATCGGAGCAAGAATGCGGAGCTCAGTCGGGCGGCATTTGCCTATCTTTTTATTGAGATGATTGCGTATGCGCAGAAGGGAGCTAAGGATGTAGGGGACCTAGAACGAGCGTAAGTTGATTGCGCACCTTGATCTCTTAACTGCACGTTTCGCAGCCAAGCAAGTTAGGGAGCCCCTATTGATGAGGCTCTGCAGGTTGAATCAACAAGGCTACCCCATAGGCCTCCGTCTCCTAGATCTCCTCCTCTCTCGTTCCTCTAACCCCCTCGCTTCGATACGTCCCACCAGAGTCCTTCCGCTCATGCAGTTCATCGCACAAACACTCTACCGTTACCTTTTTGGCCGCCCCGCGGATGCCCTAGAACGTTCCGAGACAGACCCCGGCCAATTTATGCTATACGACAACGAGCCAATGGTCAACCAGTACATATCGTTACCGAAAGAGCTTTCGTCTTTGAATTGCGCAGCGTTCGTGGCGGGCATAATCGAAGGAGTGTGCGATGGTGCAGGGTTCCCTACCGAGGGCGTCTCAGCGCATAGTGTTGGACGGGCAGAAGATGGCAAAGAAGGAAAGGGTATGTGGCCCGGTAAAACAGTGTTTTTGATCACGTTCAAGCCAGAAGTGCTCGAGAGGGAGGAAATACTGGGAAGGGGTAGTGGATAGAGTTCTCCATTTGGAAGGCACTCTGTGTCAGTCACACCACTACTGAGGGATGACAACGATATTTTTATTCGCATAGCGAGGCGTCGGGGATCTTTTTGCATTTTCCTGAAGTTCTATGGCAGAGCATAGCACGACAGCAGCTCCACTGAGGACCTGCGGTTTGATTACATAGCTCATTTCATATACTATTCGATTCCATGTCGTCCAGAAGTGATTATTGTCATGCTTAGATTCCATGATGACGATATCGCATACTACTAGACGATCACAAATTCTATCACGGACTACCACATGCAGCAAGTGGCATTGGCACGTGATGACATAACTCGATGACAAATGCGACAGGTCTTCGCTGAGCCTCGCCGCAAGACGGAATAGAAGATTCTACAAAACCCTCGAGTGATAGTATAAGGCCAAGCTGCTTCCTCAGACCACCAAATTACTACGATTCAAATCATCAACATCACAGCTTCACAACGCAATAATGCCAATCGAAATCTCAGCACCCCTCCATTTCCGCACCCTCCTAACTGGCCACACCTACCTCATCGCTGATTTCTACGCAACATGGTGCCCACCCTGCAAACAAATAGCACCCATATACGACCAACTCTCTACGGCGCATGCGTCACCTAAGTTCTCCTTCGTCAAAGTCAACGTGGACGAGCAGAGAGAACTCGCGGCTCAACATGGGGTCACTGCTATGCCAACATTTTTATTATTCAAGGATGGGAAGAAAGTGGAGGAAATTAGAGGCGCGGATGTGAGGAAGTTGAAGGCTGCGATTGAGAATGCAGCGGCAAATATCAAAACATCGGTGGTTGTGGAGAAGAAAAATGAGACAGCTGATGAGAAGAAGGAAGGGGCTGTTGAAGAGAAGACTGTCAGTGGAAGTTATGGGATGACGGGTGGGAATAGCTGGAAGATGTCATTGAACTGAGCTGGGATACCTATTGTGTCTCCCGAGCCAGCAGAGAGACGAACGAGTGACAACATGTGATACCCAGGATAACAATTGATCGGCGTGTAGTACCACCCAATCATTGTGCCCTACGAGATATTAGCGTGATGAAAAATCCCCAGCATTTGCATGTCATTCGCACTGGATTTGTAAACGTCCATCTGATGATGAAACAGATCGAGAAAGGCCACGTTCACGGCGCCAAGATCACGCCGCAGCGAGGACGCGGCTAGCTCTTGAGCTCCCCACCACGCCTCATTCTTCCTCCAATCTCATCAGGGCCTTGATTTACACTTGAAGCTTGAGTAAAGTTACAACATGTTGTTCAACCGCGTAATACCCGCGGCAATTGCCTTCCTGCCTGCTCTTATCACCGCTGAAGCCGTCCTCGACCTCACACCCTCCAACTTCGGCGATGTCGTACTGAAGTCTGGCAAGCCCGCCCTCGTCGAATTCTTTGCTCCATGGTGTGGCCATTGCAAAAACCTTGCTCCCGTATACGAAGAGCTCGCCACCGGTTTCCAGTACGCCTCAGACAAGGTCTCGGTTGCAAAGGTGGACGCCGACCAGCACAAATCTCTGGGCAAGGACTATGGTGTCTCGGGCTTCCCAACACTCAAATGGTTCGATGGAAAGAGTAACACACCCACTGATTACAGCGGTGGACGAGATTTGGAGAGCTTGAGCAAGTTTATTACCGAGAAGACAGGCCTGAAGCCCAAGATCAAGGGCAAGCTTCCCAGCCAGGTTGTCTTCCTGGACGACCAAAGCTTCAAGCAGAAGGTCGGCAAGGACCAAGATGTTCTTGTTGCCTTTACTGCTCCGTGGTGTGGACGTGCGTATCACGACCCCACTCTCATCTCCCATCGCTGACGGTACATACAGACTGCAAAACCCTTGCTCCCATCTGGGAGACACTCGCCAACGACTTCGCCACCGAGCCTAGTGTACTGATTGCTAAGGTTGATGCCGAGGCGGAGAACTCAAAGGCTCTTGCCACGGAACAAGGCGTCCAGTCTTACCCCACCATCAAGTACTTCAAGAAAGGTAGTCTCGAAGCCCTTCCTTACGAAGGCGCCCGCGCCGAGAAGGACTTCATCGACTTCTTGAACGCCAATGCTGGCACCCACCGCGCAGTTGGTGGTGGTCTTGACGCCACCGGCGGCACCATTGAAGCCTTCAACACCATCATTGAGAAGTTCCGGGGCGCATACGGAGATGGTGCTAAGGAGGCCAAAAAACTGGCTGATACATTGAAGGACAAGTACGCACAGTACTATGCCAAGGTCTTTGAGAAGGCTGGTAAGAACGAGGGTTACGTTGAGAAGGAGCTTAAGCGGCTTCAAGGCATAATTGGAAAGGGCAACTTGGCTCAGGAGAAGCTCGATGACCTAGCCAGCAGGAGTAACATATTGAGGAAGTTCCTGGGTAAGGATGAGAAGAGCGAGTTGTAGACATTTTGTCTGCAATAGCTTAACGATCTTGCAAATTAGCGCTGGGCCTTCGGGAACTCTTTATGATTAGCACTGTATGAGATATGTTGAAAGAAGCAAAAGCTGGTAGGTATATGACATGCGCAGCACCCAAATGAATATAAGAATAACATAACGTAACCGCTTGTAATTATTTAACCTGATGATCAATCACCATAAATTGTTTGCACTCAGCTGCACTTAACGCGAATTCTACAGACTGTAATGCAGCGTGAACCTCAAGTCAGGTGATCCTAATGGCTCTAAGCCAAGTCATATCCTGCATCGTCAGGCCACTCCGGCAACACCAAAACACCTGCGCAACCGGCGGCTACTTAGACGGAGCAGGACTCTTACTGCCATCACCTCCCTGGATCGTCGCTTCGAGATTGTCCAAACGCCGCGACATGTCATCCACTAACTAGATTAGTTCCATGCCCACATGACTAGGGAATATGGACGGGTTGTACTCTTGGAAAGCAGTTCACTACTAATTGTCGAGAACTTTGAGTTGAGTTGGCTCAGTAATTCGTCTACGACTGCTGCCAATTCGCCAGAGCTATCGGAGCTGGAGTTGGGGGACTGAAGGAGTAGTGAGTACAGGGCGCTAATACAACAATGGTCTCGTACGGTTGCATCGCTGATTGAACGGTCTCTTGAGGGTCGTGGGGTGGCCATGGTGTGCGGTGTCTTATGTTGTGCTACGCCGAAGGTTGTGCGACAGAGCTTATTTCAATATCCAAGACCAGGGCGCAAGCAAAGCGTGGTAAGGCTGTCTCCGCAGCGGCATATGGCGCTCAAGAGTGAATGCTAGGAGGAAAGGAGCCACGTGATGTTCGCCGCGGCTTCTTGCCTAAAGCGTGAGCGGTCAGGACGTTAGCGTCCGCGCTAACACTTTTCTGCGCCAAGATTTCGAACTTAAAGATAATTTTTGGAGCTTGGACGTTAGATCCACGTTGCGCCTGTCCTTCATTCGTCTACGTATCTTCTCCGACGCATACGACACACGATCTAATATGGCGAAGAGTAAGCTCAAGTCTGCACTCGATAATGAGAAGGGCCGAAACTTCAAGCTGGAGAAGCAGCGCAAGAAGGAAAAGGCGGCTAGGAAGCGGAAAGAGAAGAACGCACCTCAGGTAGAGGAAGAAGGTGACGACGAAGATGGCGGCATACCGCTAGATGTGGTTGATTTAAAAGCCAATGGCAGAGTGAAGAAGCCAAAGAAGGACAAGAAGTCTGCGCCAGCTGTCGACGAGCCTGAATGGGAAACTGACGGCAGCGAATCTGACGGAGGCAGCGATGACGGCAATGACGATATGCCTAAACGACCCGCACTAGATCTTTCACATCTTGAAGATAGCGAGAGCGATATTAGCTCCGATGAGGAGGAGTTGCGAGAGCAAGAACGCGCAGAAGATGATGAAGATGCAGAAGAGGAGGACGATGACGAGGAAGATGATATTCCACTTTCGGACATCGAATCGTTGGCATCGGAAGACAAAGGCGACATCATCCCACATCAACGTTTAACCATCAACAATACTGTCGCTCTCACCGCCGCTCTAAATCGCATACAACTTCCCTATTCTAAGCTCGCTTTTTCAGAATACCAATCTGTAGTCACTGACGAGCCTGTCGACATTCCCGACGTCGAAGATGATCTCAATCGCGAGCTTGCGTTCTACAAGCAGTGCCTCTCTGCAGTCAAGGATGCACGAAGCAAGTTGAAGAAGGAGGGCGTAGGATTTTCGCGGCCGGCAGATTATTTCGCCGAGATGGTCAAAAGCGACGAGCACATGGGCAAGATCAAGCAGAAGCTAATTGATGAAGCTGCCGGCAAGAAAGCATCCGCCGAAGCGCGGAAACAGAGAGATCTGAAGAAGTTTGGCAAACAAGTGCAAGTTGCGAAGATGCAGGAGCGCGCAAAGGAAAAGAAGGACACGCTAGAGAAAATCAATCTTCTAAAGCGGAGTACGCCCATTCTAACATCGTAAACGTTCGCCATATGCTAATCGTGTAACAGAACGACAAGGCGCAGACATCGGTAACACCAAGGAGGAAGACCTCTTTGACATTGCCCTGGACAATGAATCCGCGCCCTCTGATCGCCGAAGAGGCGATGGTAAGCCTGATAATAAGCGTGCAAAGAAGGACCAGAAGTATGGTTTTGGTGGCAAGAAGCGACACGCAAAGAGCAATACCGCGGAATCCAGTGCTGATGGCCGTGGCTTTTCGGTGAAGAAAATGAAGGGGAAGGCTGGAGGCGGCGCCAAGCGACCAGGAAAGAGTGTTAGGGCAAAGAAGCGCTGAGAGGGGCTCGAAACAGGAGGCATGTTGATGAGCGCAGTGTGTATTGCATTCGTATGGTGCTTTGGCGCTCTCTGGGAATATAAAAGCTGTTTCCACAAGTGTACAGGATGTTCAGTAGGTTTTTGGTCTTTCTACAAATCTCATGCATACCCTTCTGCAGTAGCTTGAAGGCTAGCTTGCTCTTATTATGGACAATTTTTATTAGTGCCTTGTGTCCGCCTGGCTACGACAACGCTTTTGGCTCTGTGCAACTACTTCGCCGCTTTGCCTACTATTTATTACCCTCATCTTTGCTACAGCCCTTTTTGGTACCCATAAGATAGTGTGGGGGTACTACGTGTTCAATCTCAACTTTCACTGATACAGCAATGATAGACCAGTTGAGTACCGCACAAACAAACGATCAAGCTAGTTAGCAAGAATTTCCTAGGATCCCCACATATAACAACTACACCCCAATTGCCCCCTCCACCTCTCACACAACCGCCACACAATCTTTCACTCAACCTAAAGCGCCCTCCCACCCACGCATACACCACAAAAGCCCTCCAGCACCCCATAATGTCCGAGCAAGATCTTTTCAACCCCAACCCAGACTCACCCACCACACCCACACCAATGCTTGTCTTAAACTCACCCACCAAGCCCGACGACGACTTCGGCCCACTCGAAATGACCCCAGACTCCATCTACTACCTCACCGTCAGCAAACCCCACCTCGACACCTTCACCTTCGTCGGCCCCGCCAAGCAATTCGCCCACCTCGTCTCCCACATCGAAGACCACGTCTCCGACTCGCCGCGCGCAATCGACAAGCTCGACTCGCTGCGCCTGATCGACGATGTGTGGGGCGATCCGGAGCCAAACGAGCTGTTTATGAGGAACGGGTTCAGGACGTTTGTGGTGGACGGGCAGCGCGGCACGTACACGGTGTTGACGTTGGTGTCGGAGGTGAGGCGCGAGGTGCTGGATCTTTTGCCGGGGCCGGTGTATACGGTTACAAGGGCGGGGCCGTTGGCGTTTGAGGTGGATGCGAAGGGGGTGAAGGGAGTGAAGGGGTATGCGCTGGGGACGGAGATTGTGGGGAGTTGGGTTGTGAAGAAGGATGCGGAGAGGGAGGCGAGGAAGGCGATGGAGGAGATGATTGAGGGGAGGGAGGGAGTGAGGGTTAGCGAGAAGTGGCAGAAGGGAGGGTGGGGCGGGGGTATTTTGATGGCAATGAGTGCGAATTGTACGTGGGAGGTTAATGTGAAGTATGAGGATGAGGCGTTGAAGAGGGCGAAGGAGGGGTCGGAGAGGGAAGGTGGGTCTGTAGGATGGAGATGTTGAGGGGAAGGGCGACTGATCGTCGGGATAGAGATGGCGGAGGAGACACATGCTCAATTATGACATTGATATCTAGGATTGTGATTGAGTAAGAATAAGTTACTCTTTGGAAATTTACAGGCTATCTATCTACCGATGAAAACCTAGACACTGCATACGAGCTTTGCTTACTCACCATAACTAGTCATCGCTGCTAAATATATCTACGATCTTATAGAACATGATCTTCATTCCCGGTGAATCAAACTCCTCTACTTCTAGTTGAACCATTCCAGTGGAAATAACACTTTCGGAATACTCGACACTGGGGCTTAAAGGCATGTGCTTTGTGAGTCTGATCAGCCGGCCCTTCAGTCCCGCGTTGACAGAGGCGCACGTTGAGATATCGGACAGCGTTGCCAAAGTTGAAGCCTTCAGCACGCGAGCTATACAGGGATATTCTTCAAACATGGGATCTGATTCATCAAAGTCGGAAGGGATATGGGGGGCATTTCCTTGAGCCTCGATGAATGGCCCATGTCCGAAGACGATGGAACACTGCCTATTGAAGTCCCGATTGATTGAATTTGCAACCATATACCATACTGTGCATTTTTTTCACTTGCCTAATTCCCTTTCTCGGTGATATCTTGAGTGCTATGTTTACCAGCCGAAGCTCGCGTAAGTTTGGTAAGCCATTATTGAGTCCCGAGAGATCTTTTGGGTCGAGAATCCATGATTTGAGCATTAGGGACTGTAAATGTGGAAGAGAGAGTTCCGGCAGAAAGAAAGTCGCTACTGAACTCTTGTGGTGGTCGCAAACGCGAGAAGTATGCCAAGTCAAACTCTCAATACCACTGACTAATGAAAGACTTGTGAGACTAGAAAACTCGTTTGTGAATTGTACCCATCCAGGGCGACCTAATATCTCTGCTTCTTCTACTTCACTTTGGTCGAGGTTTGTTTGTGTAGCGTGTATGAAATCTCGAATGCGAAAGCTTAACGAATCGAGTTGAGAGTGGAGAGCAGGGTTGCATTGGAACACCTTGTGCATAACATGGTCGTCGTCGAAAATATGGAATGGGCGAACCACGTCCAACTCTAGGTTCTTACATGTGGTTGGCAATCGTTCTAGACATATTTTGATGACGTGTGAGTCCCACGGAAAGTTACGAAGGGGACGGGGTAGATATGGCGGCTCGCACAACTCCTCTGCCCACTCATCGAGCCCATTCTCTAACAAGAATTTATATCGCTCGGTATAGAATGGCGTTTGTACAACTAGCGGTGGAGCGATGCGTATGTATCGGAGATGTGGAAAAATGTGTAGTCTTTTTTTCAAGAGAACCTCCGTCGTGTCGGATTCCACTACTGGCCTTCCGTATTCATCGGCATATGCAGGAGATCCAATGTAACGATTGTGGTACTCCCGAATGGTGTCCTCTTGTTCTGGACTAAAGTTTTCGATTTCCCGATATACTTCGAGACGATCGTATGAGTAATTGTCGAGACAAACCCCTCCATGAGGCCACATATTTGTCATCATATATGCTAGATCCAAAGTAGATTCCTCATCGTCTGGAAGACAACAGGCGTTAAAGGCAGCATGCTTCCTCAACCACCGTGGCGTTGCGGCAGCGAACGCGACCCAGACTCTTTTCACCAACGCAGCTAGATGAGGCTTCCGAATTAGAAGCTCAAATGACCTCGACTGCACGTATCTTTTCCCCTTTTTGCGTAGAAGGAGAAAGAAGTCTTCGAAGAAAGCATCGGTTGCGGCTGGCCGAAGCACCTTGCATGTCAGTCGAACATTGGCGAGTTCAGTGCGACCAGGATCATCTGGATCCTCAGGGACGAGGCGATGGAAGATATTCAGCTGGATTTCGGTCGGCATGGACTCTAGTGAGGCCGCCATGACTCTGTCCCAAGGGTCAGAGCCAAGTTGGAGGACTGCCGTGGGATGTCAGAAACGTAGGTATGGTAAAGACAGTCACTGTGAGAATGGATAGAAGAACTCACAAGTGATGAAAGCACGGAGACGCTTAGCGTGTTTGTTACTAGCTTGATTGAGGTGGGTAACAATCGCGCTATCACGTGATGACGTCTTGTGAGGAAGGTGCAGGGTTGACGTGTCTCACGTACGACCTTTTCTGCGCCTATCTTGATTCCTAGTGGTGTTTATGCTACAGAACTGTGTTATTTTACTGTCTTGGTCCTAGGCAAGTAGTAAATCTTTGTTGTAGCAAACATCTAGTGTCGAGACGCTGCAGTGAACTGTCTGATCATGTGATTGAATTATCAGCACAACGACTCACCAAGACAAGGAAGGTGAAAACGCAATGTGAATAGAATGTAATGTTATATTGTAACTACAAATACATAATCAGAGGACTTTTGAAAATCTCAACTCAAGCGCATAGCGCGAGCTTCAAATAACGCCCCCGGTTCAAGCGCATCGCGCGAGCTCTGTCCAAGTCTAATAAACCAACGCCAATTACCTGGGCCATCGCAAAGCCTAAAAATGATCTAATATCTACATGGCACCCTTCTCAACATCGTCACTGGCACGGATAGTCTGCACTGGCGACTTGCCGCGACCAACGTGGCTGGACGGGTCATTGGCAACTACCCCCTTCTCACCCTTCTGCTTCTTCTTCGACTCTATTTTCTTCAAAACGCGCTGCATGAGTCTCGCGCATGGGCGGTACAGGACGACGAAAGGCTTGCCGAAGAACTTTGCGCCGACCTCGAACCATCGGTCAGGGAAAAGACGAACGCAGCAGCCCCAGGGAAGACAGAGCGCTGCGATAACAATGGAGATGGCCCATTGGTTTCCGTTGATGCGGACAATGCTGAAAGCGGTGGAGCCGTACATGGCAATGAGCACTTGAGCCGACACCATGATGACGTTCATGGCAATGAAGTAGTAGTTCCTGTGGATGCCAACAAAGATGTTGAGCTTGTTGTCTAGGCGGCGATTGTTGTACTGGTTGAAGATTTGGAGCCAAACAAACATGTTGAAGATCAGAGAGCGCATCTCGTTCTCAGGGTAAGGGAGGAATTTAGGGCCGGCAAAATGCAAGATGAAGGTGGCGATGACTTGGAAGATGGCCTGTCCGATGATCATCTTCCACATGGTCATGCTAATGATTGACGCCGTACGTGGGGTGGGAGGACGATCCAGGACCTCTTCCGTAGGAGCATCGGTGGAAAGGGAGAGTGCGGCAAGCGAATCCATGAAGAGATTGATCCAGAGGAGTTGTACGGCGGTCAATACCGATCGCATATCGGGGTCTTGGATGGCAGTGATGAAGGCTACAATCATAGCAGTAATGTTGACCGTGATTTGGAACTGGAGGAATTTCTGAACAGCATCGTTGACGGCGCGACCCCACATCAACGCAGTAAGAATAGAAGAAAAGTTGTCGTCCATGAGAATGATGGCCGATGCCTCCTTAGCCACTTCGGTGCCAGCGATACCCATGGAGAAGCCGATGTCTGCAGCCTTGAGCGCAGGGCCGTCATTAGTACCATCTCCAGTCACAGCGACAATGCCGCCAAGTTTGCGGAGCCGAGTAACCAATACGCGCTTGTCCTCTGGTGATGATCGGGCCAATACCTGTAGGCGGGGAAGAATCGCGTCCATATCATCTTCACTCAAAACTCTGAATTCAGGGCCTTCCATAACAACTCCATCGGTAAAGATACCGCATTCAGTTGCAATCGCCTTAGCCGTCACAATGTTGTCGCCAGTAACCATGCGTGTGATGACACCGGCATGTTTAGCCTTTGCGACAGCTTCAGGAACACCAGGTCGAAGCGGGTCTTGAATACCAACAACACCAATGAATGTCATATCGCCGAGAAGGGAACCAAGGTCGGCAGCCATTGAAGGATCGTCAGGATTTTCGGCGCCCTTTGGAGGCCATTGAGCAAAATCCTTATAAATGAGACCGATCGTGCGAAGGGATTGGCTGGCATATTCATCGATAGTGTTGGCGATACGTTTGACTTGAGGTCCGTCCATGAGAACAATACCGGAGGGAAGAGCCATGGTAGTAGAGTAGCTGAGGAGAATCTCGGATGCACCCTTGACTAAGAGTCGATAAGACCCGTTTGAAAGCTTTTGTACGGCGCCCATACACTTGCGACTTGAATCGAATGGTAAAAGTTGTGCGACTTGGGCACTAGTACGCTCCTGAGATAGGGAGGTCATTCCAAGAACATTCTTCGCGAATCCGAGAAGCGCAGTTTCGGTCTTTGAACCAACGAATCCAAACTCGCCTCCCTCACCCTCAAATGCAGTTGAGTTGATGGCAATAGATTCAATGAGTAGACGCCTTTGCTCATTTGTCAAGCGCTGTGAAAACTGAGAAGAGCGATTATCCGCAGCTCCAGGGTTTTTGTCATCAAAGGTGTCTTCGCCGAGGGTGCCAGTGACTATAGTCATCTTATTCTGGGTAAGCGTGCCGGTCTTGTCGGAGCAGATCGTAGTCGCATTACCCATAACTTCACAAGACTTGAGGACACGAACAAGATTGTTCATCTTGACCATTTGTGTCGTTGCGAATGCGAGCGCGAGAGTGATGGCAAGTGGTAGACCTTCCGGTACTGCGACAACAATGATAGTGACTGCCACAATGAGGATTTCCATAAACTTCGAGGCTTTCTCAGCTGGCGCCAGTGGGCTACCCGGGAATGTTGCGACCAGGCGGAAAGTAAGGATCAGCAAAAGGAGAAATGAAGCAGCACTGGCGAGTTTGGCGATGGCCTTAGCAAGCTTATCAAGCTTCACCTGAAGGGGAGTAGGTTCCATGTCGTGGCGCATAGCCATAAGAATACGCCCATAACTGGAATAGACACCGACGGAGGTAATGAGATCTATCAAAAATTAGCGATTGTCTGACCAAAAGTACGTTCTGCACTTACAAGTTCCAACGCCTTCCAGGACCTTGCTTCCAGAAATAATAAAGGGGTCGAGATCTTTAGAGTCATTATGTCCCCTTTCAAGAAGTCGAAGGACTTGTTCAGCATTGGTTTTCTTCATCTGGTCTGACTCGCCCGTAGCAGACGATTCATCGCACTTAACATTATGTCCAGAGATGAAGATACCATCAGCAGGAATGAGATCTCCAGGCTCCATATGCAACACGTCGCCAACCAGGATATCGTATACAGAGATAGTGAATGATTTTCCCGATCGAATGACCTTAACCTCCCGTGCTTCTTTCTTAGCGTTGAGTTTCACGAAAGCGCGCTCTTTCTGCCAGTCATTGATAGCACCAACTAAGACAACTACTGCGATCGATACACAGATAGCACATCCCTCAATCCAATCAACGGATGGAGGGGCATCGGGGCCATGGTCAACGCCGAAAGTTTCGTAGAGGCCGAGCGCTAAGGAGATGACTGCAGCGACCGAAAGAAGAATGAGGACGCTCTCTTTGTAATACGCCTCCCACATGAGCTGGGGGAACGACTTAGACTTCTTCGCTGGTAAGACGTTTTGTTTGAAAACACGTTTTCGGTCGTAGAAGGCTTCTCCAGAATGAGTGGAAGAACCAGAAGGCCCTGCATCTGTAACATCCATGTGACGAACCTCAACAGGGCGAGGCAGGCCAGATGAATTGGCGCCGCGTAATTTCTTATACATTCTTGTCACGTCTTCGAACGATACAGAGCCGGCAAGCTCGGTCTCTTCAAGACTCAGACCAGCATCAACATCAGTCTGTAGACCAGCCTCTAGGCCTGGAAGGCCACCGAGGGAAATGAAAGCGCGAAGAGACTTTGGGTTCAGCATTTTGTTAAGCTGTCCTGGAGAGAAAGCGAATTTGTTGTTTTGGACATCAAAGTCCTTTTCCGACCCTGGGTCAGCTTTGAGGGCATCGTCGTCGCGTTGTGAGTCCAGTGTATATTTGCTAACACCGCTGACTCCGCTGTGAACTGAGGCGCCGGCTGAGGTTGTTGGTGGTAGTAGCGTAGCATCACTGGGTGCTCGGCTCCGGGCTGCGCTATGAGGTCCTTTTGATGATGAACTGAGGGCGCTCAGCGACCGTTCATGTGAATGTTGAGCAAATGATCGTTCCGGAACGAGTGTCGCTGGCGACGCATTTTCTGTCAGTGTGCCGAAGGTTTCGGTCGTATTTGATCGTGCTGGCGTTTTTGGAATGTCGACAGTAATTTCTGGGAGAGTTGGAAGAGAAATATTATTTTGGTCACGGCCATGCGCGTTACTTGATTGAGGAGATGCCATGTTCAATAGGCAAGATGTGGTGTTGATAAGATTCAGGAAATTGTGTACATGTGATGAAGTTGTGTAACTCGAAGGTGTACACACTGCTCGATGAGCTCGTTGATAACCCCAATACATGCGCATCTTGATGGCTATATTATACAAACCGTTTTGCGATGTTTGTAAATGTGGGTCCAGAATGGTAGTAGGGGGCTTCAGACGAGATGCGTGTGCGGCCTTGAGCGGGGCTTGGCTCTTGGCTGCGGAGTCTCAAACAGTAGCAAGGAGACGGCAGTGGGCATGATAGTGTGGTGAAGCTAGAGAAAATGAGGGATAGACACAGAGTAATGAGGGGTCCCGAGAAAAAAGCCCCGAGGGCTTGTTGCTGCCAGACTCTGAGCCTGAGAAGTGGAGATCATGAGGCACTCTGACAGATAACCTCCACTACTAGATAGTTACTCCTAGGAGGTCATTTTTACGTCGAGCGCAACCTACCACAACAGTAGTTACGAAAACATGCATGCATGATTCTGTGTAAGTAGATACTGGTTGAGGTTGCAGGTGCAGATTCGCACAATCATTACGGTAGGAGGTATGATGGATGAAGTTGGTGATCTGACAAGATAGCAACGTGCCAGGGCTGGGGACCAGACTAGCACGGACCACCATGCTGATCACCCTCCCTGTGACACGGATGCTGTCGGCTCTGAATACACAGCAGATTCTCTCATCCTACAATTAATACACACCAGGTTTTAAAACACATGGCTGGTGGCAGGCTGAGTAGAATAAATTTAGGCACGTCTCCTTACGCGGTTTCTTGCCAAGAAAGGCCTACACAAGTATCGCGCTCTGTGCCTCCCGCTATGGGAATCTTGGAACCCTCATACATATGGTAAATAAGTCGGCAAAGTCGACAAGACTAGATATGGCAGATGTGCGAATCGGCTCCACAATTGAGGCTGTGTAGCATGAGACCGATGTGAAGACGGAGTCCGCGGTATCTGGCCGCACCTTGGTAAAAATGAGCGAATCAAGGCGAGCTGAAACGTAGCCAAGCGGGAGAAGATAAGTCAAGGTGAGAAGGAAAGGCAAAATTCTTGGAAAAAAGGCTTGGGACTACTATCGTCAAGTAAAAGATGAGTTCTGGGGGAGCCTGTGCCTGACGATCACCTCAACGGTCGCACGTCGCAGTGTTCCTGTCGCGTTTCACCACTCGCGCAATCAAAATGTTTCAAGCTACCACAGCACGGAGTTGTTTCAATCGCCTCGCGAACGCGACGAACTGCCTCTGCAGTGGTAGATTCAGCCTGAGGCTCGACTGCCGAGACGTGTTTCTGGGCAATCACACGATCATCGACCAGGTTATTGGAATGGTCGCCTATTGAATCCTCGCCTGGCCAAACATAGCTAGGGTAACCGGTGTTGTGATCTACCGAAGCTCTCAGCACTGCACAAGCGGCCTTTGCATGGACTCTCTCCGCTCATGACGACACTTGGTAATCCTTATCCATTCAAACGGTTTCGTTGATCCAGTTTTCCTCGGTTCTTGCATGTTCATGTGCTCATGTGTTCATGCACCAGATAACAGCCTAGTAGATCCTCCCTTTCGGGTCCAACGGGTTCCTAGAATGGGTGATAAATCTGAACGGGACCTTTCGAGGCAAACCTTTAGGTCCGAGTATTTTCGCCTCCTCTGTGTCCGCTTCTGCTTGTAAAAGCATCTCTCATTATCTCACCTTAAGTTACTTGCTATTCTACTGGCCTTTACAAGATACGGATTTTCTGCAGGTCTTGGTTAACTTTCTTCAGTCATAGTAAGTGGCCGCTCGTCCCCAGTAACGTCAACATCGGCATAGGTTGAAGCTATACTTACTTTGTTCCAATATTGTGCCTTTATCAGTTACTCATGAAATTATGATTTTTGCAAACTGCCTCCGTGGTTCATCCAAAAATGACTTGCATCTCATGTCAAAGGAGCAACTGGCAGCAACTCTTCGTTCTAGCATGCGCTTACTGGTGTAATTGGGATCGGATTCAATCCAGCGACAATGATGACGAGTCCATGTTGGCTTATATGGTTGTCTCAACTATACTCCTTGAGCATACGAACGATTCCAGGACCTTCATTCTCCATCTTGTTCGCCCTACCACCAGTCGCTTCAAGTCCATACTAGCGCCCTATACTGACTGCTTCTACGGTTTAGAAACATAGAAGAAAGTACTACTAGAACGAAGACTACCCAAGGTAGGTTAATGCTATGCCTAAGGCATACTGTAATGCCGGAGGTAGGCTAACACCTGCTCGCGCACATCTTACGCATAAGCGTTGCATGAGGAGCTAGGCCAGATATATTCACTTCTCCCAAAAAGGAATGTGTCTAGCGTAGATTGTAAACTATTAGGTTAGCTTCTGTCGCAGTTTGCAATTCACCAAGGTCTCGTGTGTATCACAATACTAGGTCTTGTTGTGTACGACGAAACAGTATAAAGTAGGCTGAGGCCCTACACTAGGGCGCCGGAGGATTTCGGCAGCTTCTTAAGGCTCTTTAATTTATCCAATGAACGTATACTGGTATGCACCACAATACTAGTGTTGGACATACAACAGACGCTCTCGTAGTCCACCGTTCTACAAGTGTTCTGTTCTCTAAGATAGGCCATGCCTCATGTAGTGCCCTTAGTCCTTACTAGAAGGACTTAGCAATACCGGAGCCTTGCGTTCTGTGATTTTCGAAGGACATTGGCTCGAGGTGGATGCAGAAGGCTGTCTAGGTAAGAGCTAGTATATGAGAGGAAGTGTCTCATGTGTCTAATAAAAGACCGTCATCCACACACGTACTACCATGAATGCTAGGCTCCAGTATCTCAGTTGTTGTCACGTTGATGGATTGCATTGCCACAATTATGACCAACAGCGTTGGTTGGTGGGCGATGATTGGCCATCCATGGCGCCGTGCTTTTCGCTGAGTGTATCTGATGGTCACATGCGAAGAACGGGCTTTTCGTAACAGCAGAGTGGCCACTACCAGCAAGGGATGGTAAAGGGGCCACAAGCATTCCAGATGTGTTGCAAGAGCGGTGGGTGAATGGTATCGACGGCCAGGGATTGGCGGAGAGGCAAGCTAGAAAGGGCTCCCCGCCATACCTCGTGACCGAGGCCGAGGACAAGTGCTCTCACAAACCAACAGCAAACGCGAGCAAATACCACGCATATTGATATTCTGGCGCAACTACCTTCCTCTAGCCGTTACGGTCGTTGAGAATTTACGTACTACTGCATGCAGGTACCCCAGCCCAATTCGGCCTCTGAGTTGAACCAAATAAAGAGGGTCGGCCGTGGTCGAGGACGCAACAGAGCCGCCGCAAGCCGACGTCAATACCCAAAAATATGGCCAGCGCATCTCCTCCTGTCAACAAGGGCGCGCAATCGCAGCATACGCGCACATACCAAGCCTGCATCCCCTGTCGTAGGCGCAAAGTTCGATGCGACCTCGGACCCGTAGGCATGTAGACTCTCTGTAACCACTTTCACCGTCTCCAGGCTAACATCCCCCGAGACAATCCACACGACCCGCCATGTGTACGCTGTCGGCGCGAAAGCAAGGAGTGCTACTTCTCGGCAACGCGTCGCAAGAGAAAGCAAGACGACGAAATTGAGGAGCCTGACGAGGCCGACGACTACGAGCTGCGCAATGGGCGGAAACGCATGCGCTCAGAGCAGGGCCTGCCGGAACCCATCAGCATCACCAGCGCAAACGCCAATGGAGCAGCCTATCTGTCCCAGCCCTTGACGCCGGGAGGCTCCATCGGACGCTTCGAACCGCTGCGCCGACCAACCACCTCCAACAGCCAGCCCCTGCAGAATGACGAGGAGGACCAGAAGATGAGCAATGAGACGGTTGCAACGCTACAGGCCGGCGAGGTGTATAGCGGCCACGATGCGCTGAATCTGTTGTTCGAGGCCGCACATCATAGGACGGGCAGTACCTCGAGTCTTCAGCGGCCTACGTTGGGCAGCACACCCGGCTCGCAGACAAACTTCGCGAGCCCGCAGGCAAACGTGCCTCATATGCGCAGTAACTCGCGGACTGCTGCATCAGAGCCCGCCGTAGACCCAGCAATAGCCCAGCCCAACTCCCAGGCTATCCAGGCCTGGGCCAAGTTTCGCTTTGTGCGTGCTGGATGGCTCACGGCCAAGGAGGCCATTGCCTATATCGACTACTTCTACACCTTCCTATCGCCGCTGACGCCGATCGTGGTCCCAGACTACCGCGACCATTCCATGCATGCCAAGCTGCTCAAAGAAGAGCCCATGTTGGTCATAACCCTGCTCACCATTGCCGCTAGGTACTCGCAGCCAAGCGGCTCCAATGGCATCGGTGCTCAATCCCGCGCATATCTGATCCACGAGAAGCTTTGGAAATATCTTCAGGGTATGATCGACCGCATGATATTTGGTCAGGAGCAATTTGGCGGCGGCTTCTGTGGTGCAGGACAACAGCCTGGATCTGACGTCAACCCACTGTCCCGCAAAGGACTTCGCACACTTGGCACCGTCGAAAGTCTGATGTTGCTCACAGAGTGGCATCCACGTGCTATGCATTTCCCACCTGGCGATGATGATGATGAGCTTGTTCTGCCTGACGGAGACCCTATCGAGCCAGATCTAAAAGCTGAGATGTACAAAGGTGCTGGCGATAAGCGCATTGACAGCTGGCTAGAGCCATGCTGGCGAAGCGATCGCATGTGTTGGATGCTACTTGGCAATGCTATGACACTGGCCTTCGAGATTGGGGTTTTTGACGAAACTAGCGAACAGGAATTTGAGGAGGCCAACCAGCATCTATCCCATGCAGTTGTCAAAGCGTACTTCCGTCGCAAGAACCATCTCCGGGATCTGCTTATTATATATGTCACCCAGACAAGCGGCCGACTAGGCCTGACATCAATGCTTCCAAAACTTGAGCGTGACGAGACACTAGGGGGAGGACCAACGCCGGTGGAGTTGTACCGAGAGCGTGTGAGCCGCATCAAAGCACCTCCTCCACAGTTTGGAATGCGATCAGATGGACAACGTCTTCCGCTGGAATCTATCGCTACCCAGGAACGTAATGCTGTTCAAGATCTTGTACTCGACTTTTGGCAGCGCATTGCGAAAATCATGGAGATGGGTAACCTGAAGCTTTTCTCTAATAGGCGAAAAACGAGAGAGCTGCTTAAGTCAGGTTCTTATGAAGAAATGTTAAAGTTCTTTCAAGGACCATTGATGGAATGGAAAGCTTCCTTCGACGGCGCAAGCCAAGGTCAGTACTATCCTGAATGTTGTTTCGTACCTTTACGCGTATCGTCTAACTTGTACAGTTCCGGCACAACTCCGTCACGTCTTGATTATTGAATTCGAGTACACTCGTGTTTACCTCAACTCGCTTGCCCTACAAGCTGTGGTAGAACGCTGCACCCACAACACCCCCTTACAGACGCACGCCCAGCCAAACGGCTTAGGCTCTACCAATGGGATGGCAACCAACGGCGACAATGGAAATGCGATTCCATTCAGCACCCTCGTCAAATGGTACGCAAATGATCGGCACTACATCAACGAAGTCATCGACGCTTCGCGTAATGTTCTCAAGATTGTTGTTGAAGGCCTATTCCCAGGTGGTTACCTTCGCCATGCACCCGTCCGAACCTTCTTCCGCATTGTCAGTGTTGCCATCATACTCCTAAAAACCTTTGCCCTCGGCGCAACAGAAGAAGATGTAGCTATCAGCCTCAACCTTCTCAGCGACGCTGTTCATGCCCTCCGACAAGGTATAGTCGACGATGTTCACGTAGGCAACCGTTTTGCAGACCTCGTCGAAACCCTAACCCATCGCATCCGCTCACGCTTCGTCCGTCTTGCCGCAAATGGCTCAACAGGCATCTCCCGAGCCGGCAGTCGAAGCCCTATCACAGCCCCCCTAATGCCTCCCCCGGCGCCCCTCAGCCAAACCAATCACCTCCAACCCCCATACATGGGCACCACCCCCTACCAAAACACAACCACCTCCATCCCTGGCTCCCCCTCCCTAGGCCTCACATCCTCAGGCCGCGCAACGCCCCTCTCTTCATCTCTCTGGGGCATCTCCTCGGAACCCTACGATCCTAACTCCAACTCCATCTCCATCATGCCGCCGCCCGGCAACTACAGCGTCAACCACGGCAGCACCACCTGGAGTCAGTGGGCGAATAGTGGGGCGAGCTGGGGTGCGGGCCAAGACCAGGATTGGTTGGCGTTACCGCTGGACCCGTTGCTTGATCAATGGGGGGCGGAAATCAATTCTACAGCTATGGGGCCGGATGTAGGCGGTATGGATATGTTGGATATTTTGCTGAATATTGGGGGGCCGCCGGGGAATACATCCTAGGAAGATTTCGGGATCGGAAGTCCATATCGGGCGATGCGAGATTTTCGAGATCATGTCAAAGACGAGCATGAAGAACATACTTGTAGAAGTATAGGCTACGGACACCAGACTTCGGGCTATGCAAGAGATGGTGTATGCGAATATTCGTTTAGTTTGCATTAATTTAGCTCTTCATTGGGAGGGATGTATGGGAAAGGAGCAAGGGGAAAGTATGGCGTTATTGTTGCCGCTACCTTGGGGATTGGACACGTCGGAGTATGCCTGTATGGCGCGGTATTGGGTATGTGTTTCGGGACCATCAAGATGTACACCTATCGCATATTTGTGTATACCAATCGTTAATAAACTTTTACAATAATCCCGATCATATTGCTAGTCACATACTGGGAAATTAACTTGAGGGGCTGACGAATTCGGACGGATGAGCAACCGAACTAATGATGGTACTTACATCCAACCCTCACCACGTTGGGTTTCTGCATGGAGCATAAGCGGTCCGCTGGGAGAGACTCCCTTACTGTTTGTAGAATTCTCCCCAGAAAGTATTCTTTGCGCTCACCATTGATGCAATGTAACCGCTGCCGTCACAAGAAACTGAAGGTCGAGACTTCCTGTAGTGCTCAAAAGAAACACCAACATGCAGCGCGTGTGCACACAGCAGTTCTCCATATCATTACAGTGGAAAGATCATTCGGTCTCCACTTACACGAGCGTAGATGTATTCCCCAAGGTTTGATGGTTAATCACTAAACTCCCTAGGTATCTGTACCTAGCTGGCCAAGCATAGCAGAGCAGAAAATCCATACCTCCGAAGTCGTCTCTTGCTCCTATCAAAGAATCCTAGCCATGGTACCATCAATGACCCAATGCAATGAATAAATTCTCTAGCATTTTCAACCAGCTCAGATCGAGCGGTACACTAAAGACTATTCAGAAAAGAGAAATTTGGCGCTGTCAGCTGACAGGCTTTCGTGGGACGATGAGCACTATGGCTAGTCCTCTCCTCCGGAAGCAAAGTATCGACGGTGCAGGTGAGCTAGGAATTTGTAATTCAGAATTCAGGAAACTACTTATGTTGTACTGTAGAAAAAGAAATGCTAGTAGAAGAGCTTTACAGCTATACTCGACACCGGTGGCAGTATGTGCCGACCCTGCCAATTTGACGAAGCTAACACCATCTAGATGCAACGAACCTGAAAACCTTGCTCAGCGTTGTCGCAAATTCGACATCGCTACTCTCCTTACTGCCGCCGTCAATTCTGTTCCCGGAGCAAAATCTTGTACGATACCTGGCTAAGTCTAATCCTTGAATTGTAGAAGAATGCTACCTAACATTTACATGGTCAGGTATCAAGGTACTGAAATGCATAGAAGGTCAATACAATAAGGCCTTTATCCTATCAATGGACAATGGTGTGGAGGTTCTAGCAAAGATCCCCAATCCTAATGCTGGTCCAACTTTCTGTGCGACTGCTGCTGAAGTCGCTACATTGCAGTTTGTACGTGACCTAAATTACTAGCATACTGAAATTTTGATGATTACGACTTAGCTCCGCACAGTACTACAACTACCTATTCCGCGCATTTACGCATATTCGTTGGACTCACTCAACCCAGCCGGTGCTGAGTACATCATCGAAGAGAAAGCAGAGGGCAAGCCACTTGGAAGTCTCTGGTATCAATGGCAAATAGGAACTCAACTCGACCTGGTAGTTCAGCTCGTTGACATTGAGGCAAAGCTAACATCGATTTCGTTTCGGAGACACGGCTGTATCTACTACAGAAAGGATTTAGAGAAAGGGCGTTCCCGCCTATGATCTGGAAGCGAGACCTCTATCATCTAGCGAATTCGGGAAAGGGCTAATAACAGAGGATTTTGCGCTTGGGCCCTTGACTGAAGCAAAGCTGTGGGAAGGCAAAAGAGCTGTGATCAATTTAGATCGAGGTCCATGTAAGTCACATGTACCACTCCCTTGCAATAGGTATTCTACTAACTCGAGAAGGGAGCACTCCACTATCGTACTTCACAGCGATGGTGATCAACGAGATACAATGGATGAAGGCGTACGCTAAGCCTCATATTAATCCTTACCGATCCCTTGAGACGCCAGAATTTCCTGATGAGCACATTTCATTATTGGAGCGATACCTTCAATTCGTGCCCCATCTTTCGCCAGGTCCCTCACGAACAACGCTCCCCCACCCGGACCTTCACCTCGATAATATATTCGTTAATCCAGACACAAAGAAAATAACATGCATAATTGACTGGCAGTCAGCTTCAGAGTCTGAGCCACTTTTTCAACACAACATCCCACAGTTGCCTCTTCCGGTTAGCTCGAGCAACACTAGAAGCCAACCGAAAATCTCACCAGAAGAACCTAATAGATCAGAAGATGCGAACAGAACTACAAATCTGCTCAGCCATTATCAACACCTTACTCAGCTTAGGAATGAGCCGCAATGGGCTACAAAGGCTTTGCACAACTGTTCTCCCTTGACCAAGCCTGCTTCTATACTCTGCGGTTCGTGGAGCAGGAAGGATACGTTTTCTTTCCGTCACGCCTTGATATATATAGCCGCCGAATGGGGAAAAATTGCCCCAGCGGCCGTATCTTGTCCTATACAATTTACGGAGAAAGAACTGGAGCCGCACAAGAGCGAATTGGAACTTCTTGAGGGTCTAGGGGAAGTCGTGCACCAGTTTCAGAACGATAACCTGATCCCACTAGGAGGTATGGTCCTTCGAGAATGTTACGAGCAGGCTTCGCATATCAACAGTACCGTCAAGGATATGTTTGTAAACATGGCTGAATCCGAGACACAAAGAGTCTTGTACTCGCGATTATGGCCATATCAAGACCAGGATAAGTAAATACATGGTTTCACTCGACACAGCGTCAAGGATAATCGATTTATTGTGGCTTAAGCCAACTAAGTTGGTACTCTTTACAGATGCGTCTACTATGGGAACGTAGCCTGACATTCGAACTTGGAGGCGGAAATAATATGTAGTATTATCCACCGTCAGTCCGCCACAATAAATTCTAAGTTAAACTTAGAAGCACAAGCAAATATTAAATGTCAAGTCCACGTCGCATTGTGTGTACTAAGTACAGAACATCTCAGTTCCAATTCGCATAACCATTGCGCTACTGCCATTCGTACGTCCCATCAGCTTTAAGGTAATAATACTTGCGATATTGCTTGCTATATGTCCACTCCCCTTCCTGTGCGGCATCAGGTGGATCCTGCCATTCGTAAGTTCCGTCATTTTCCTCTACGGTAGAACTTGTTATGCTCGCTACTCCAGGTCCATTCACTTGTGCTTCCTGTTGCAGCCCCTGTTGTAGTTCCAGTTGTAGCTTCGCTGCACCCAGCGCCTTCGCTTTCAATTGCTCGTGCTATACCTTCGGCATCGAATTGGACACCCAAACCAAATCTGATTTTCTCTCCAATGACTTGGTGAGTTCCTTTGTGCCCACCAGTCCTCCCTTTGATGAAGTCTTTGATGGCGCTGTTTTTTGCCTCGCTGTTGGCCTGAATGATGGCGGTCGCCATGTCGGACTTTTATGTGTTTTTGTGCACGTCCAGGCGGAGATCTTGGGTTTTAATGGCTGTTATAGAGGTTGCTGAGTCGGCAAATGTCGGGGGTTTTTTTTAGCGCATTTGGGTTCTGTCGAACTTTTTGAGCCAGGGCGGCAAGGGCAGCTTTTGGGACTTTGGAAGACATAATATCACAAGTCGTGCGTAACTAGTACTCTACCTTCACAGGTTGCTACTTATCCCTATCGTTCTAATGTCAATTCTAATACTACTGATTAGGGGAAACTTACCACCAAGACAGAAAAGGCAATTTATATTGTAAGCTTAGATTGCTGGAGTGCAGGATATAGGCTTCGAAAATCAACGCTAGCGTGAACTTGGAGACTGGACGGTCCTAACAATCTGGATGGAGCCTTTCAACTGGCGACACCAGAACTGCCTCTTAAATATTTCGTGTACATGGGCAGGTGCGAAATGCCAATCAGGCAAGGAATACAAGTTCACTTTTATGGTATTTTACCGCAAGCTAAACACAGCGCTTCCACCCAAATAGACTCTTTACACCCAAATGTTGTCGGTGCGGTGGCTCACGCTAGCAATCCGCTCATGGAGGGGGGTGTACCACATATGGCGCCTGATTGCTTCTCCTAATAAGACGAAATCGTAAGGTTCTAGCACCATTTGCAGGCCTTTGCCTGAGAACGATTGTTACGCGGCTATTCGCAACGAATAAGGCAGTGTAGTATTCTTGTCCCAGTTAGAGCGCGCTTTCACCGTAAGCTAGGGTCTCAAAATAGTAGCGGGATCTAGGGGCTAGAACGATGCCACACTGGGAAGCGGACCAAGACCTACGGGTTGTAAATCAGGCGCAGCAAAGGCAGTCCAAAGACGGTGACTTCTCTGGTTCCAGGGTTATCGTGATAGGAGTTGTCTTTAGAATGATAATGTGCTTCAAGAAAGATTATACATCCAACGTGAATAGCGCGCCGCGCCTATGAAAGGCAGCCTCCACATCCGAAAATGTTGACAATATTTATTTGGTATAATTGAATCTATCCTGTTAACACCATGAGTAAGATGCGCCGTTGAATGCCTAGTATGCGATTGTGACTGGCGATAGGAACCACCGCCACATCCTGAATACCACGAGAAGCCAAGTTAGCCCCAAGCCCATTGGCCACCGTGGATTTCCCTGATCCCGGCACACCTGCCAATACAACGATAATTCGTTGACGAGTATCGCTCCCTTGGCGCTCTAGCAGTGCTTCGATACGCTTTACCAGATAGAGTATCGCGACTTGAAGGGTATCCACACACGCATGTTCGGCTTTCATCTTTCGAATCGGTGAAAGTAAAAAATAATGAAAAGGATACTAAACAGACCATTGAAATGGCTGACTCAACACATTTGAAAATTTTACAGCACGTAAAGCAGTCCTATGGATTTCGGGTGATAGTCGCCCGGCCACAACCATGCTGATCCCCCTGTGGGGCAAACATGAACCAGGTTGCTACGCGGGGACTCCACATCAAGGTCAGGATTAAATCTGCACTGTTTAACGGCATACCCCGTTGGGCCAGGCGACAGTACCCCGGGTTTGCTGACTCACTTTGTTCGCGTGATATGTATGGTGCACAATCGGGTTATTATATAACTCTTGCGACGCTCCACTATTATGCAGTCCCCATATTCTCCTCAACTCTGCTGACAGGGAGCAGTTGTAATTGAGTACCTCCATTTGCATCATGGCATCTGATCTGCAGATTGACACTGGCCTCGGTGCTGGTGAGAAGAAAGGGCTTTATAGAGAGTTGCGCCAGAATCCTTACTTGCTTGGTCTTTCTACGGTAAGCAATTGCACTATCCCCAAGATAGAGTCCCCTCGTTAACGCTGCTTAGTTTGCTTCCCTTGGAGGTTTTCTATTCGGCTATGACCAAGGCGTTGTGTCAGGAGTGCTGACCATGGAATCGTTTGCGGCCGCGTTTCCTCGGATCTCTCTCGACAGCTCATTCAAGGGATGGTTTGTGTCTACGCTACTACTCGCTGCCTGGTTTGGCTCACTTGTCAACGGACCTGTTGCGGATCGGTTCGGTCGTAAAGGATCTATTATGATTGCAGTTGTTGTCTTTACCATTGGCTCCGCACTCCAAGCTGGAGCTATCAACATTGAAATGGCATTTGCTGGTACGTCTGAAGAATAAATATAAAGATCGAACTAACTTTATTGAAAGGTCGTGCTACTGCAGGCTTTGCAGTCGGCATGTTGACCATGATCGTACCTATGTACATGAGCGAGGTCTCCACAGCCGGTATTCGCGGAACACTAGTTGTACTTCAACAACTATCCATCACGCTCGGCATCTTAGTGTCTTATTGGCTCGAGTATGGTACACAATATATCGGTGGAACACGTTGTGCGCCAGAGATACCCTATTCTGGCGGTACAGCAAGCGAGCGTAAATTTGACCCACGCAACGATGTCGGCCCAAGTGGATGTACTGGCCAGTCTGATGCGTCATGGCGTGTGCCTTTCGCATTGCAGATCTTCCCCGGACTCGTTCTCGGACTTGGTATGATATTCTTTCCCGAGTCGCCTCGCTACTACTGCATGCGTGACAATGAAGAGGCCGGCATAAGAGCGCTCGCGAAGGTCCGACAACTCAGCCCTGACAACGAGTCGTTACAAAAGGAATACCTTGCAATCAAGGCCGAAGTGATATTCGAGGAACAGTATGCGCGTGAGAAGTTCCCTGGAAAATCTGGCGTTTCGCTGTACCTTGCCGGCTACTCCACGCTCTTCTCTACTTGGCCATCGTTCAGGCGCACTGCAATCGGATGCTGTGTAATGTTCTTCCAACAGTTCATCGGATGCAACGCAATCATTTACTATGCACCAACTATCTTTGGGCAGTTGGGACTATCAGGAAAGACCACTGGCCTCCTTGCGACAGGCGTATACGGAATTGTAAACACGCTATCGACTCTACCTGCACTGTTCCTAATCGATAAGATTGGAAGACGCCCACTGCTGCTCTCCGGAGCCGCGGGCACATTTATCTCCCTGGTCATCGTTGGAGGTATCATCGGCGGCTATGGCAGCACGCTTAAAGATCATCCAGCCGCGGGTTGGACGGGCATCGCATTCGTGTACATCTACGATGTCAACTTCTCATACTCATGGGCGCCCATCGGCTGGGTTCTCCCCTCTGAAATCTATAACATCGGTAACCGATCCAAGGCCATGTCTCTGACCACTAGCTCGACGTGGATGTGCAATTTCATCATCGGGCTTGTCACGCCAGACATGTTGGAGACGGTTGGCTACGGCACGTATCTGTTCTTCGCGGCGTTTGCGCTGATCGCTTTCTTCTTTACTTGGTTTTTGATTCCGGAGACTAAGGGCAAGTCGCTGGAGGAGATGGATGCGGTGTTTGGAGATTCGACGGCGCATGAGGAGAAGATGAGGTTGTATACTATTGCGCAGAGCTTAGGGTTGCGAGAGGCAGAGGCTGCTGCGTTTGATGAGAAGCCGGAGAAATCAGTGCAGATTGAGGCGGCGAGGTAATAAGGTGGCTGGCTTGATTGAGTTGGGCTGGATTATGATAATCCATACATGAGAGTTGGTCATTTTATATACGTTGGCATACCCAACCACGTATAGTATTAAGTCTATAATAGTTGATAGAGCCAATGCCATTATTCATGGTGAGGGGAATGCATCTAAAAAATCAATAACATCCTATAGCGGAAGATATCCTTCACTAATCTCTTTCGTCCTACATTATCTACTATCGTCCCTAGTCTCGAACTCTCCACCCATCATACTCCATCCCTCCACGCCAGAAATCAAGATCTCATTCCAAAATCTCAAGTAAAATCCTGATCCGAATCTTTACGCTCCACATCCCTCATAACCACCTCCACAAGCCTCACCCTCGCATCCGCATCCTCACCCTCCAAATCAAACCTAAGATGCCTCTTCCCCTCCACATCCAGCCCAACCATACCCACAACACGCCTCAAAACCCGGCCCTCAATCCGCTCATCGCCACTCACACACAACTACCCACTGCCGCCCCACACTTTCCGCCCGTCCCAGAACGAAAATCCGAAAATCCGCCGCTCCAATCGCACACCGTGAACTCGGCGCGCACACACTGCTCTTCGCCGTTCAACACGACGAAATTGTCTGGGTGGCGGCCGCCGGACTGCGCGGCGTTGAGCCTGGAGGCTTCGAGCGAGTCGGTGGAGTAGAACCGGGAATTGGCGCAGCAGGTGTTTGCGGGGATGTTGGAGCACACGAAGAAGGCGCCTTCGGCGTTGCGGCTGCAGTTAGGGATTTTGGGGAGGGTGGGGAATGAGCCGAATTGGATTATGTTGACGGCTGTGGTTGTAAGGGGGAGGGTGGAGAAGATGAGGGGTTTGGTAAGCATTTTGGGGAGGGGTCTTTTGTGGTTGGGTTGGGTGGTTGTCGTTGATCGTGAAGAAGTTTTGTGGTCTTAGCTTTTTTATATACTCGAGGTTTGGATGGGGTTGGTGGTGTTGAGTATACCTTGTCTCTTGGAAGGATCGTGAGGGGGTACTTTGGGCACCCGGGATACAGTAGAATATCCTCCTTTCTATGAGAAAAAAAGAATCGAAGAAGCGTACAAGAACTATTCACAATATACAGTTACTCAAATTAGAAAGGCGTTCGAAGTAAGCTCCATAGGCCCCGTATACTTTAGCATAGATTACATTAGGTGCGCCGTCAGAACCTGTCATTTAGCAGAACATTATCCAAAAGATAGGAGAAGATATCTTGTTGTGGATTGGAAACTCTTTGAACGATCCGTAGTAAACGAGTGAATTGATTAGATTACTATCTAAGATTGGATGTAAATCCAAGTTTATATACTCTAGGATCGGAGAAAGGGATTCTCTGGATCTCTGTATACCTCGGTAGAGAGATAGGATCAGCTGATCCTGTGTAAGGCTACCCCAATTAACTACACTCCGCAACTCATCTATATATTAGTATATTCGTTGACTAAAAGAATCTCTGGAGTGTCAAAAAATGTTTGATTTCGAGATGGATAAGAAGTACTTGAGTGCTAATTGGTTGCTGCTGAAAGAATTCCTCTCCTGCATTTGAATAACGACTCCAGATTTGTACGCTATTGCGAATGGGCGAGTAGCGTATCTGCATGATCATTCGACCAATCCGCCCGGCACCAATTCCCATCTGTTTTCTGAGATGTCAAGTAACAATCAATGCATGAAGAAAACGGTGACTCAGGCGTGGCAGTTCGTAACTGTTTGACTCCAGTGTGTCTGCTAGATGCTGTTTCCTTGCTGGACGGTTTTGAGAGACAATTGATGACTCCAGGGTTACTAGAAGCAATTGTCAAAAAACCCGAGACAGCTTCAAATATAAGTCATCTGATACAATTTGGTTGAACACCGTAGGAATACATTTTGAATGCGGATAGTAGCCATTAGCTTAGTTGCGCATGTTTGAGAAGGAGTGACGTGAATCAAACAATTTCATAGAGGTTGAGGTCGGATGCCCGAATGGAGTTAGCGTGCGGCGGCGAAAATACCTCCTATCCGCCAGCACATCTATATTTTCCGAGTGCCAAAGTTGAGAACGGCGTTGCCCAATCATTTATTGAGTGAATGGAGTTGAGGCTGAGCTGTCGAGTTGATGCCTTATTGAACCCAGTAATTCTGCGTTTCTGCCTACGCTAATCCCAAAAGGGAATGCACCTGATCACGCGACGTTCACAGCCATTTTCTATTAAAGTTTCGTGAGAGCGCGTCTTTTACTTCACTACACGCGTCACACTGACAATCATCTTCTAAATCACTACTCTATACAAACAGAACCGGTCATCTTACTATGTCTCAGACTTCCAGTAATGAAGCGACATTTGCTTGCGGGCGTTACTCGAAGCGCAAGCGGACACAAATCACATATCATATGGACGAGCTAGACGTGTCAGACTATGAATCAGACTTCGAGGGAGTGCAAGCAAAGGTTCGAAGAACCTATGCCCCAGATGTTTCTCATCTGACAATCGACAGAAGCACAAAGCTAGAGCACCCAAAAAACTCACCAAGAACAAAATCTTCCCATTCATGGATCTCCCGGCCGAAATCCGCAACATGATTTACGGGTATTCTCTTGTAGACCCTTCAGGCGTCAGTTTCACCGGGACAATTAAGAACAAGCGCCGTACTGTTGAGCGCATACCGCCAGCAAGCGAGCACCTTCGCGGCGGAGACCAATGCTACAGTTTCATGACCCTTAATGACAGCATTCGAAATCAATGTGAAAAGCCTTCCACCCTCGTTCCATCTCTCCTCGCAGTGTCGAAGCAGATCTGCTCTGAAGCGCGTAGCATTTTATATGGCAACGAATTTTCCTTCAGCGACACTTCTGCTCTTTACAACTTCATGACGAATCTCGGACCTACTTGTGCGAAACAGATCAAGAGCTTGAGGCTCCTCGCTTGGGGATATGGCCGTCAATCGAAACAATACAACCACGCGTGCTTCGCCGTTCTCAGCTGGGCCACTGAGCTCGAGAAAATCCAGATCGATACACCTTGCTGGAATATTTCAGACCCGAGGGGAGCGGCGGAATACTTCTACCGTGACGCCTTCCCCTGGCTCGAAGCATTTGGAATGGCCAAGGGTAAGTTTGATGCTGCAGTCGAGTTGATACAGTTTCATCCACACTGTGCACTCTCACAGGACAGCGAGAGAGAGCAGTTCGGTGAAGCTCTGAAGCAGCTATTGAGCACACAGCGGCAAAGGATTAGCGGGAACCAGAAGAGGCCAACGAAGCGGAAATCGACTGGGAAGAAAGTGGATGAGTAGGCTGGGTTTTGCAGTGGCGAGGCAGGAATTGGGGGGCAAGGGTGAGTTACGATATACGACAAGAGAAGACTGCATGTATTGAGGAGTTTATCGGGTTGTCGGTGCTGTTACAGGTCAGATTACTAGACATGGTTGTCCAGGAGCACAGGGTGGTAATTTTGGCTGCAGTCTCAATATATAGCAACATATGAGCATTACACGATATACCAGTGGTGTCATATAAACAGGCCAGGCCTCAAAAGCATTGCAAAGTGCTCACCTGCTGTCGAGGGATGGCAGACAATAGCCTAGAAGTTGGGCAAGATTAACCGGGACAGATCACATGTCAGCCAGTGCACGAACGACGAACCGCGCCCGGCTAGCGGTAATCATGCACAGGGATTGGGCGCGTACTGGCGTCATACATTGCATTGCACCAAGCGAGGCTTCGGTCGAAGCTGTGCACCACATAATCCCACTGAGCTCCTCAGCATGCCCTGACCCCCGCCTGTATACTTGTGCAGCCGTGGTTGAAGCTGGCCATGGCCCCCCAATCCTCCCCGTAATGTCTCATCGCCCGTATTTTGCCTCTTGATCCGCTCTCCGCCCGTCGCTCCCCGATCTACTGTGCTGCCACATGACGCCCGCCGAGCATCTCCATTGGTAGGTATTGCTTCTGCGGCCATCATCGTGACAGCTACTCGCCCGTATCGCACGCGCACACGCATCTGCATCGTCGCCACTGCTTCTCCAGCCTTGGGGCGCCCAGCCTCCGTTGTCGTCAGCGTTTCCAGGCAGTCACATTGGGCTGTGTCTCCACCCGGCAAGCATCCACTCTCTGCCGCCCTGGACTCACCATGTCGTCTACCGCCCACCCCTTCGCCTCGCCCAACGCCATACCGCCCCGCACAAGCTCGACCGGGATACTGAATGGGAACAGCGTCAAGCACAGATCAAGTGTCTTGCGGCCGCTGAGCGAGATCGACTGGATGAGCCAGAGCAAGAAAACTAAGACAAGCCACTCGGAAGAGCCATTGAATGCGCATATGCGCCACACCTCTGAACATCAGATATTGCGCCCACACACAATGGTCTCGCCAGGACTGAATGCATCGCTTGGCGCAAGCATGGAAGTCAGCACGGATTACCCCACGCCCCTCAGTCCACCATCCGACCAACCCAAGGGTGCGAGCGAGGACTTGATATATGGTAATGGCGCAGCATGGACTCAACAGAAGGAGCGCATACTGCTGGGGCCGTATGACTACCTGTACGGCCATCCAGGAAAGGATATACGCAGCCAGTGCATCGCCGCTTTCAACCTCTGGCTCAAAGTGCCGCCACAGCGACTCGAGGTCATCACAAGAGCAGTCGGCATGCTGCATACCGCCTCGCTACTGTGCGTCCACTCTCCGCTACCCGCCTCCACTATACTGACCGTCCATCTAGTGTCGACGACGTCGAAGACTCTTCCGTCCTCCGCCGCGGCGTTCCCGTCGCCCACTCGATCTTTGGTACCCCTCAAACCATCAACTCAGCAAACTACATCTACTTCAAAGCCCTACAAGACCTCCTCCTCATGAACAACCCCAAACTCATCGAAATCTTCACCGAGGAGCTCCTAAATCTCCACCGCGGCCAAGGCATGGATCTCTACTGGCGCGACAGCCTCACCTGTCCCAGCGAAGCAGACTACCTCGAAATGGTCGGCAACAAAACCGGCGGCCTCTTCCGCCTTGCCATCAAACTCATGCAGGCTGAAAGCGCCGTGCAGATGTACGCTCCCAACATCCCATCCCCAAACGCGCCCCTTTTACTAACAAGGACACCAAAAGCGACTGCACACCCCTCGTATCCACCATCGGCCTCCTCTTCCAAATCCTCGACGACCACCTCAACCTCTCCCCTACATCCGGCTACACCTCCCTCAAGGGCCTCTGCGAAGACCTGACAGAGGGCAAATTCAGCTTCGCCGTCATCCACGCTATCCGCGCCGACCCGTCGAACAAGATCCTCATCAACATTCTCAAACAAAAAACTACAGATGAGGAGGTCAAGAAGTATGCGCTCGAATACATGAAGAGTAAGGGCAGCTTTGCGTATAGCGCGGGTGTGATTGACGAGTTGAGGGGGAAGGTGGACGGGCTTGTCAAGGATATTGAGGGGGGGTTAGGGGTTGAGGGGGCAGAGGGGGCGGAGGCGTTGAGGCGGATTCTGGGGAGGTTGGTGTTGAGATGAGGATATGTTGTGCATGGATGTGATGCATGCAATGGATGCGATAGGTTGGGATTTTGATTTGCATAGCGGTTAATGTATGACGAGTCAAGCGTCATGAAATCAAGTACTTTACCCCCTTCACCACAGTCCATCAAAACATCTAATTCCCCCCCACCCCCACCCCCTCTCTCTCTCTTTCTCTCTTTCTCTCCTCCCTCCTCTATCAAAAAGAGAAAATATACCTCGGCTGCACCGCAGCATTATATATTACATACCTACGCTAACTACCCTCCCACTTATGCACCTCCCAACCCCCAGCGCCAAACGGGGTATGTCAAAGCAACCAAACAAGAAAACAAGTCTGATAAACAACTTCAATGCGCACACTGGCGCAAGCAAGGAAAACAGGTGTGCAAAAGAGCGACAAGAAAGTAATTTTGAGACGGGCAATGCAACGCAAGGAAAGGACGAGGGATGCAATGGTTTCGTACGTCATTACAAGGAAAATGCGGCAATGCTTGGTGGGGTATGTGGCTGGAAATCTTGATGTGACGTGTAAGGAAAGGGCGAGGGAATGTGGAGACAGGCGCATTAGACAGTTTGAGTGTATGCGAGCCAGGCGTCGTGGGCTTCGCGGAGGACTAGAGGGGTGTTAGTTTGTTGGGTGAGAGACGGGGTGTGGGAATATATACCTTGCAGTACTTGGGCTTGCGCGGTGTGGGTTTCGCAAGCGCATTGTAGAGTTCGGCCGTCGATGAAGTCGAGTACGACGCTGTTGGGGAGTTCTTGTCTGTCTTGGTCGGGAGGGTATGGGGTACGGAATTCGCTGAGGTGGAAGCGCTTGACAATCCCCTTTTCGTTGGACTTGGAAGGGCTGAGGACGAGGTTGCCCATGGTGTCGACTTCGACCCAGCGGCGCTTCCAGAGTAGTGTGTCTGGGAATTGGATGTTAAGTTCGCCAACATGTACTGGTGGCGGAGGCTCGCGGAGCGATGCCAAGGTTGTTGATGAACGTACGTCGTTCTCGGGTAATGTTAGGTTGCTATTTGAGTTCTTCCAGGGCATAGATGACATGGACGAGGACATGCGCTTGAACATTTTACTGGTCCGCGATTCCTTCTTCTCCTTCTTTTCATCCAGTTTCTCGTCCACATCATAGCTATGGACTGACTTTGACTCGCTCATACGGCGACCAAATGATTTCCAGGTGCTTTCCGATGATGTTCTGTGTGGTCCAGTGCTTTGGTCACGCGAATGTGATGTTGAAGGCGCCTTGGGAGATGTGGGTTCAGTCCGGCCACGTGTAGGGCTCTTGGGTGACCATGTTGGCTTCTGATGATCGATTATTAGGGGGCTTTGATGTAAGTCCAAGGGCGTGCTCTCAGTAGGCATCACTAGCGTTGGCTTTTTGGTACGCTCGTCCCGGACGATACGAGCCGTAACCTGTACCGACTCTGGTTGCTTTTTGGCTCTCTGCACATTGTACACGGTCGCCTTCATTGGTTGCGGTGATAAGAAAGGTGTTCTCTCTGGCGTTGATGAGGCCGATGAGGTTAGGAAGGATGGGTTACCGAGGCGAGAAATAGGTCTACCGCTCGGAGATGTCTCCATTGGCGTCGCCGCAAAAAAGGATGATTTGCGCTGTGCAAGGCTGGAGCTAGGTGTGTCTAAGCCTCCGATTGGCATAAGCGGAGGCGATGCTTCTCGATTGGACTTCTCCGCGAGTGCTTTGATTCTCTGGGAGATGCCGGATGAGACATTGATCTTCTTAGCGGGGCCAACCTTGTCCGCATTGACCTGAGGCGGCCAGGGACCTGAGGTTTTACGTAGCACCCGTTCGGGTGATGGTCGTGCGTTCAGACTGACCTGCGATACTGACCTCTCAAGGATCGAACCATCGCTATCAGACACTTTCCGAGGAAACCAGGGCGTGATTGGAGACTTTGAGACGGACATTGTTTTCGCATCATGTACTGTTGCGCTTTGCAACTCTTCCATAAAAGAATCGTCGGACAGATATTCTGCCTCCGAGTTGTCCGAACCGACATGGATAGGATCAAGCGTGGGTCGACGTTTATCCTTTGACTCATACCAGCTTTGTCTCTTTGAAGTGGGCATGATGACAGATCCCCTGTTTCGCTTCTTGAACATGGTTTCATCCATTTGCGAGGCGTCACCCGACGGTACGATCAGCATCGATTCACGTTTCGAACTTTCCTGTGCTTGCGAATCGTCCCCGTCTCCTGGTACTGGCGGCCGAGTTGCGTCTTCTTTCTCTGGTTGGAAAGGGTCGTCGACTGACGGGAACTGTTCCAAAGCCGCAGGTGGACTGAGCTGATACGTTGACGATACCGGGGTCCTGTTCTCTGGCACGACTGTTGGAACGCTGTCGACAGACTGCTCCTCATCAAAGTCTGCGCTCTGGGTGTCTTGCATGACGTCAGAAACACATGCTTCGTGGTGCACCGGGTTATCGTCTTCCGATATCGATGACGGCCGGGTCGAAGGCGCACCAGATGATCCTTGAGTTTGTGCAGAGGTTGGTGATGATATGAAGATGGAAGAATTTAGGTCGTCCGTGTCTGCCAGACTGCTCGAAAAGACCAGGCCGGACGTCGATGCATCGTCGGCAAGAGATGATTGCTTCTCGATATCGGCCTCTCCTCCATCTTCCGTGGAGTGGTGATGATCCATCGCGCTTGCCTCGGCATCTGCCGGCTTAGTTGACGCAGCATCTGCCTCCACTATGTCCCCCTCTGGCTTCGGTTGCACTTCCACTTGTTGGGCCAGGTTCGCTTTTTTCTCTGTTTGAATCTTCATCTGCTTTTTACGCATCTCCAAGGCCTTCATCAGTCTTGTTTTCTCCTGTGTCATGCCGGTTGACCTATGGCTGCTATATCCAGGCACAGGCATTGACCTCACACTAGCTGGGCTTCTAGCAGTAAATGCTAACGATATTGGCGAAGTCGGCGTTTCAAGCATGGGTGGTATCGGCGGTGGTACGGGGATGGCGAGGGTGGGTGTGTTGCCAGTGTTCTCTCTCGCTTTCGCTGCTCGCTGCTCCGCCGCCTTGCGCGTAGAAGAGCGCAGGCCGGCTGGCAACGATGATTTGGGCCTCGACGCGACTTGTGGGGTACTTCCCGAGGTCGACGGTCTCTTGCCTTCAAGGGAGGGCCGTGGTCTGGGGCCCAGCCTGACCTTTGGTTTTGAATATTGCGCGTAGTAGTGCTCGTACAAGTCGTCGTAGTTGGGCCGAGCTGTTTGCGAGGATAGGCGCGGCTCCGGCCCGCCTTCGAACAGTTTTTCGTAGCTCTGCAGGGTGTCTTGTAGCTCTGCCAAATCAGACTCAGGGGGCGTGGGTACTTCGGTGACCGTCTCAATGGTCACATGCGACATCTCGCGCGATGGCTTGACGCCCGGAACCCTCTCTTCCAGAATCAGGGGAACCGACTCCGCGCCATCGGATACAATGGAGAAGGCCCTCTGGGAGGGCTCGTCCATGCTTGATTTGGGCTCCATGATGGTTGGTATGGTGTTTGACCTTGCCGTCACCGGCCGCGAGGCAGCGGCGTGCTCCTCGCCGGCTGGCTGGCCGCCATCCTCGGCCATTTCCTGTATCCAGCTGAGCTTCTGCGGCCGCGAGGAGCCAGACGAGGAGGAGCTCGAGGGGGCAGCCGTGTGCAGGGTGCAGGCCGAGGTAAGGGCGGCATCGCTCAGCTCCTCGGGGGAGGTGATGGCAAGCTCGATATCGTGGGGGGCAAACCGGTCGGCGAGCGTCATGAAGTGGACGGCCACGCGTGCTGGCGGGGTTAGCAGGAGCAACGGACGGCGCTGGGCTGGCCCGCACACACCTTGCAGCAGGCGCGAAGTGCCTTCCGGCACGTATCTGACCAGCACCTTCCGGCGGCGGTAGAGCATGAAGCCATAGAGCGGCGACTTTTCCTCGTACTGGGCCACGGCAGCGCGCGCCTCTGCAGCGCCGCCCGTGCCGCGGGTCAGGACCTCCACGGCGTCTCTGGCCGTGTACTTGAGCAGGAACCTATCGCAGGGCAGTGGGCATTAGCACGACGATGCAAATCGGGCAGAGATTGGGGTCACCCACCATCCGCCAGCCTCGGCGAGGGCGCCCTGGTGGGCTTGCGTCACGCTGACATCGTCGAGCCCGTTGAGAGACATGATGGTGTGTTCGGCGTCATCCACGCACCGGGGGCTGGGTGCAGGAGGGTTGCGGTTGCCGGCAAGGGGAAGAGGGCAGTGGCCCGGGGAGCGCGAACAGGTGTGTGCAGTTCAAGCCCGGGTGCAGGCCATTGGTTCTGCTGGGCAGGTGTGCGATGACATGGACTCTGCCACTGCGCCCGGCCAAAGTGCAGTAGAAGGCGGCAGACGTCTGGCGATGGCCTGCAATTATTGGACCAGGAACCCAAGATGAAGGCGATGGGCGGCCGACGGCTGGCGGTGTTTCACAAGGGAACGGCGACCAGGGGAAGTGAAGGCCAGGTGGTCCGTGCCCTCGATCTAGGAGACCGGCCGCCTTGGGCTAGGGCCTTTGCCGTGCGCCCGCACGAGATGCCGCTGTCGCCATCGCATGCCCGGCGCCTCCACCACCACGCGCAGCCTGGGGCGCGGCCAGCCTGCTGCAATCAGGCGACGGGCTGCTTCTCGGGGCCTGGGTGTCGCCTGGGCCGCGCGGGGAATGCAGGAACAATGCACGAGGCCAACCTGAGGCACCAGGGGTCACGGCAACTGCTGGACCACACTGGCACCACGCCGGCCGCCTCTCGCCCAGGTCCAAACGCACCAGCTACGCGACGAACGACACGGAAAAGCGTCCGACCAGCCCATCTGCTGGCACCACGCTCGCTTCAATGCCGCGGCTGACTGCCATCAGCGGCGGTTGACCATGCACATCACACAACAGCACACATCGCGCCGACCATGCACTGCAGGTCGAGGTTTCAGCTAGTCGACCATCACGACTACCCCGCCCTGGTGATCCTATCTACCAGAGAACGACTCCTTCCCACGTGTGCTGGCCAGGCCAGGTCCGCCAGGCATCGACGCCTAACCATAGCCGGTCGGCAGCGCCCGCCTATCTGCTCTAGGCTCCGTATCTGCTCCTCCACCACATCCATCCACAAATATCAACCCTGCTCCCAACACCAACGTCGTTGGCAGAAGTACCCTAGATGCACTATCCAAATCAAAGCTGCTTGAATCACAATATTTTTCTCGTCAACACTACTGCTGAACAAAGCCACCCTCCATATCTCAACTATGACATCACTGCCGGCTATTTCATCCCTGTCACATTCAGATGATGCCACCCTTACCACCGTGTTGGATCTCCTTTTCGAGCCATCACCGCCTCTCCGAACCCTGACATTCCCAATCTTGCGGTCGACAATATTCCCTAGCTACCATGTGCTCATTGTCGCCATCAACGCCCAATTAAGTGCGTTTGCAGGCTCAGATAACCCCGAAAATATCTCTACGCTATCCGAGATTCTCTGCTCGCATCCTCGTCTTGGAGAAAAAAAGGTCGACAGCGAGCAGAGTCGCAAAGAGCAAGCGCAGTTACAGCAAGGCGGCGAAGAAGAGAAGGAGAAGCTCGCAAGCCTGAACAGGGAGTATGAAGAAAAGTTCCCCGGCTTGAGATATGTGTATGTCATCCGTGCCGCAGCCCCTCTTTCTCGCCTCTCTTCGTCATTTTTCTACAAGAAATTCGCCAATCAGATCTAATCACCAATAGTGTCTTCGTAAACGGACGTCCACGACCCGTCATCATGGAAAACATGCGCGCCCGCATCGACCGTGGCGACATCAAGGCTGAGCGTCAAGAGGCAATTCAAGTATGATGGTCACTTCCTTCTCCCTACATCTCGGCTTGTCTATCTGTTTATCACGCACTCAACCTAAAGCCCTGTGTTGCTAACTTTGCACAGGCCATGTGTGATATAGCCGCCGATCGAGCGGCTAAACTACAAACATGAGATAAGGACTATCCATACGCCAGGTGGATGGAATGACCGACCAGCCCCTAGCACTACCTCGCATGATCTCAATGCTAGAATTCAAGCGGAGCTAGAAGTGGATTATATCGAGTACGATCTTGCATCCATGTATATCCAGGAGCGATCTGCAGCGGCATAGATGTGAACAAGAAATGCATGCCCTCACTTGTTCCATCCCCCCCCCGACCCGACTCAATACTTTATACTCAAAAGTAATCATATTTCCTGACACCCTATCTGCATTTATCATTTTGCTTTAATGATTCGCCGCTTACCTGAGAAAAATTATAATCATACTTTGCGAGAATCAATCATAGCTCTCACCAACACTTTAAATTCCACCTGACAGCAAACACAACATGTGAGGTTTTTCGAAACTCGGGTGCCTCTAACCCAGGCACACTTCATCCTATCACCCAGGAGCTACAAACCAACCATATACTCACCCAAATCCACAGATTCAAATCGCCAAGTAGGAATTTTTGCCACGCCCATAGATAATACACGCACGCCATCTCCACATGCAATATTGTACACAACCCCCTTCCCCTCCTCCCAACACATGCACCTACTCCCCAAACCGCGTAAAAATCACCCCACGCTGCCTCTCCCTCTCCTCCTCCAAATCGCTCGCCACCATCGAGTTCCTCCGCCGCCCACCTCCTCCACCCACCGCCCCGGCTGCAAAATTCGGGCTCGCAGCAGCAGCAGCAACCACCCGCGGGCCGAAATTCGGACTCGCTACCACCACCGCTGACACCTCCCCGCGGGCATCATCGAACCGCGGGCGAAAATTCGGGCTCGCAAAAGAATCTGCGCGCTTGGGCGCAAACAGCGCGGGGAAATCCGGTGCGGACGATGTCGTCGTGGGGGGGGAAGCGCGTGTGTGCGAGGGCGGCCAGAGGGCGTGGGGCGCATCGTTGTCGTCGTCGATGGCGTCGTAGTCTGGGAAGACGGGGGCGTGAGGGTCGAGGCGGGTGAAGTCTGCGTAAATGCTTTGCAAAGGAATGGCGGAAGCTGCGGGGGAGAAGGGGACGGAGGAGGAGTCGTCGTCGTCGTCTGAGTCGTCCGAGTCGGAGTCGAAAAGGTGGATGGGGGTGTTGTCGTCTGAGTCGGAGTCGAGGTGGGAGTAGGGGTTTGGGATGTCGTCGTCGAGGTCGAAGGCGTCGTAGTTGGAGAGGCCGAGGGGGGAGGGGGGCAGGGGGAGGTAGTCGCGTTTGGTGAGGTGGGGGCGGGGCGGGGAGCGGGCGTAGGCTTGGTTGGGCGAACAGTAGGGCAGTGGGGTTGGTTCTGTGGTTGGGTTTTGGGGTGGGAAGGAGGGGGTTGGTGAGGGACTTCTGGAGGTGGTGGGTGAGGTGGAGGGGGATCTCGAAACGACGAATCGCTTTCCAGATGGGACGGTGCCGGTAGGTGGTGTTGATTTTGACTGGAGTAGGACAGGCCGCGTGTAGGTGTCGACACTGCCTTGGTTGAATTCCAGCTTTGCCATTGCGAGTTCTTCTTGTTCCCTTTCTTGTTCAATGAGCACGCGTCCATGTCCTTTATCTATCTCTTTAGCAGACGCGCCTCTTCGTCGTATACGATTTAAGATTGCAGCCTTTCGTAGTAGATTCCGTCCGAGTGACTTTTGTCTGGCCCACACAGCAATCTTAGAACTGCCCCTATCGACTATATTTGTAGCTGGATGAGAGAACTGGGGTGAAAGTCGGGAAGTAATGAGAAAAAGTCTAAGCCTGCGTTTCTTCTTTTGCATGCATGAGTGTTCGCCGTCAATGTCGGCTGCAGCTCGACTACGCTTCCTTGCATGCGGCTGTGGCCGCGGTAAAAATGTAAGGCCCATACTGGATAAAGGTGGTACTTCAAATGGTAAAGTCGAGTTTGTTCCGTGTTTTGCGATGGTAAAGTTGAAGTGTTGTAATGGTGCCAATTCTGATGATGCGTGCTTGTAGTCGGCTCGCATCATCCTCCGTTGTCCAACCTCATGTGTTGTGTATAAGGGTAAAAAGTACCGGGCACACGATTTGGCATACTCGCACAACGTATCGGGTTGAGCTGGTAGACAAAGTGTCCAAATCCCGTTCCAATGTAGGATGGTTGTGCCCAATATGATGTGCTGTGTACATGGAGTGGATAGAGTGTCTCGACCAAAGTAGATCTAACGTCACTTGCTCCCTAGCTCATCGGTACTTGGATTAGGTTTGACAGGCATGCGGGTCGATTCCTTGGAGGGTCACGAGACCATATTTCAGCCCGAAGGCCCGAAGCCGGCGGTCAGGTGTGGATGCTGCAATGGAATATTTTTACTGGGTAAGACGAAGCAGTGTCATGCACAATCGATTGGTGGAAGTTGTCGAGGAGGAGTGAGAGCGGTCCAGAGTGGAGGAATTGGGATTAAGAAGAGGGGCCTAATAATATCGCTTGACAGAGTGCACAGATGACCCGTCGCTTTGGGAACGCGGAGAAGAACCCCAGCAGCCCCAGACTCTTGTTCCACAAGGCGCACAGTGCCTCGTTAGTCTCCAAGGTAGCCTGGCCAATACCAATGGGCAACGTACAAAAGCCGCAAGCCACCATGGCGAGACGCGTCTCTTTACAACCTGAACGGTGAGATGGGTTTTCCAATCCGCTAGCGGCCAAGTGGTGAGGCTACAGAATCAAAATTATGGTGGCAAAGCCAAAGTTACAGGAGGGATACGAGCTGGGCGCCGCAAAAAGAAGCAGGAGAAGGAGAAATGCCCGCATCAGAATGATGCTTTACGGGGCCAGGGGTCCCTACCTCCAACCCTGCTCGTGCCTTGACGCCTACAGCAAAGCAAACATTCTGGAGCCCAAGCGAATCTGCCTCCAACAAAATTGTCTTGTTTCATGCCGTCTATTCAGCACATCACTTTTGCTTCTTGTGAGGCTTATGAGTAGGCCCACCCTAGATCCACAGACCCTGAAAAGCTGGAGCCGATGCCGATGAACCGAGCAACTTGGCCCTTTCACTCGGCATGTCTACGGAAATGATCAACGCCACGCGGAGTTGCACGCTTCACTTCGCTTCTCACACCGTCTTCATACGCCCATAGTAGCATGGTGCACTACAACGCCTAGTATTTATAATCCCGCCATAATTCTTTATCCTATCCTTTATATACCCCAAGGTAAAACCACACGCTAAAACCATGGCCACCCCAAGGCCATGTTGTCATGCTGGCACACTACCAATTCTACCAGGAATGCTGGTCTTTCAACTTGCGAATAGGAGTCGTGCATTGAGGTATCTTCCTCAAACCAAAGCCGTGGACTCGATGACGGATAACGCCGCTTTGCGAATCTGCCCACCCGCATGTGGACACCCGGTTTTTGCTCGTGCTATTTGTTACGTTTCTGTACCCAATTGCACTTCGCTTTTGATGCACTCCGCACTCCGCGCGTGTCACCACGCTTCCGTTCCTTAGTGGTTGGAGTATCTTTCTCCCTAAATATTACCGCAACCTAGTCACGGGTCATGGCACAAATCTTGAAGGCGCAGTCAGCAACGCATTCATCCAGCTCCATGCATTTGCTTACCATCGAAGCTGTTACTCCACGGGGTACGACCCGGAGGCGATCCTTGCACGTTTGTAAACTGCTTTTGGTTACAACTTCAATCCTGGACACGCCTCGTCACCTCAAATTTTTCAGCCTGCATGACGACCGATTCTGCATCTGTTGCATCCTGCAGGACAATGCGGCTCAGCTCCCAAGGAAGTCTTTGCTGAAAAAGCAATATGGTGGAGCGAAGGCGCAGCGATGATCCGATGTCGCCTACCTGTGTAGCCATGCGATGATCAGCAGTGACATTACAGTCTCGGGTTTCGGTGCAATAATATCATCATGGTCAAATTACGCATTGATGTTGCCACCCAGGCAAAGAGCGGAGAACGTGTGATAATGGCTCACGTTGCAGAGCATTAGCAAAAGGTCAAGGGTACGCTCTCATCCCAGTCGTGGTACACCCAGCTTGCCGAGGCTAGAAGGTGAATATGAGTGGATGATGCGTCTCGCGATTCCACGCGTGACGATATTTGGGGTCTTGTTTTCACACATTCAGTAATTTTCCTGACGTCTCCAGAGATCCTGTCAGCAATAGCCAATGGGCTCGTTCCGGCTGATGACGCCAGGGTAACGATGAGTTGATGACTGGCGTGACATGAATTGATATTCAAAATATAGGCGAAATGTCCCCTAAATAAAGTACCCTTAAATCAAGCTAGTCTACTAGATGGGCTTCCGAACAGGATCCAGTAGTCTGGTGCGGCATGGTTCCCGAAACATAACACTGAAGATTCCTGAGGTCAACTCCTCCTCGCTGCATGTCCCTACCGAGGCTTTTCTTGATAAAAATTATATCTCTTTGCATTCCTTTGAGAGGAACAGTTTCCTGCGAACCCCCGATTTAGTCAACTGACGTTGTCGAAATGAAGATAGCGTACTACGAGCTTGCATAGCCCCGCGAATTTTATGCTACGACCAGGCGCAATTCAAAGACGATTCCATTGGAGCCAATCTTTTGGTTCTTGACACTAGTATTCATGGCATAATACTTGTTTCCTGGACCGAAGGCTATGAATGTTGGATTATAAATACATCTAATGTGCCTAGAAGCCATATCGATCCGAAGCATTGGGAGATGCATATATCTTTCTTCAAGTCCATGTTTCATGCTATTCATTTCCCTTGGATTGGCTAACTGTTATAGTCTCGGCTTTGCCTAGACCTTAGCCTATGGCTAGACCGGCACCGCAGCGCTACCGGACAGGCTCGCTTAGAGAAGCCGGACCAGTCCCGTAGTAGCGCCGGACAGGCTAGCCTAGCTAACTAGATAGTATATAAGGGGACAGGAGGGTATACCTTCTCCTCTTCCTTAAGATACTTAATACAACTGTAACACCTACTACATCCACATCTTAGGCCTAGTTCATAACACTAACCGAGGTTCACAACATGTTCCCCGTTACGATTAACGTGGTTTATAAGCGAGTGGGCATTACAAGCGAGTGGACACCCCAAAAACACCCCAAAACACTAGAAAAATATCTCAACAACGGCTTAATGATATAATATAGAAATTTAAGGATAACTTCTTATACCTATCTGAAGACTAAATATAAAATCTGAGAAGGAATATTAAGTAATTCATAAATTAGAGATAAATACTTAGTAAATAGATTAATGTCACGACTATAGGCCGCAGGCCGTAGCCGCAGCGCGAGTGCGCATGCTTAGCCAGAAAGGCCAAGGGCCGAGAGGGTCCTTGGACAATATATATATACTGTTCTACTCTGGTATTCAACTACGTTGAATACTCTTCTACCTTTTTGGGTTTGTTCGGCGTAGTGGAGTAGAGCTGCGACGTAACAATTAAATTTAGGGCTTAGAGCGAGTATCTAAATAACAAGAGTACCTGTTAGCTTAATATTTATAGGGATAACTAATATTAGGTATAAGAGTATATATATGAAGTTTTAGGTAATATTGCCAGGCCATTGTTGAGATATTTTTCTAGTGTTTCGGAGTGTTTTTGGGGTGCCCTCTCGCTTATAAACCACGTTAGTGCCGGTTTACGTTCAATTTCGATGAAAATGTCTTCCAGTCTTGCGTCTAGGCGAAAAGCACGTCGCAGTCTTGTCCTATCATGACTGATTCTGCCTTGTGAAGACCAGCTAATAATACCATGCCACGTATACCCAAAAAGACGCGCCGAACCCGCATATATGCGTTAGTCAACCAGTATTTGTGCTTCCCACGCCGCCTGCCTTCTAGCTTCAAACACGCCAGAATAGTCTTTTACCCATTCATATTCGCCAATAACGTGCCTCCAACCGCCTCCAACTGCCCTCAACCAGAGGCACTGGAGGTGGTTCAAGCCCCCAACAGCAAGGCTCTGTCAATTGGGTCCAGACCACAAGCCGTACGATTGGATTCAGCCTCGATGTCCTTTCACGCCTATCCGTAGCGAACGTCGACCCGTACACATCTAAGTAGGGAAGATAGTCATCAGAAAACTTCTGCATCCATTAAGTAGACGCAAGAACGTGTTGTCCACACTAAAGAACCTTACCTCGTACGGTTCTTCCGGTGACGCCCTTTGGTTCGGATTTGGGTATCGCCATATCGTACGAGACCTTCCGCAGATAAATGAGGAGGTTCAATTGCCTAGCTTTGTTTGTTGTTATGGGAGAATATTATCATGAGGGCTGGTCGGCGGAGATTCTCCATGAATTCGCCAAGAAGATGGAGGCACCACCCGAGTACGCACCGTCTTTACTGCAATAGCAAGCTCTCATCCGAACATGCCGTGGCATGTTTACAAAGACGTCTTTTGTAACCCTCATCGACGAAATGCTCGGGTATAATCCATTGCCTAGCCCTATAAATCCTACTCGCCATCATAACGGAATACCTCCAGGATGGGGAATGCAACTTCAGTCTCGGCCGCAGAGATACTCTAGGATATAGGGGATGTGAGCAGAGGATTAATCAAGGCTACTAAAGTCACTAGTCAGTGTGATGTCGGCTAGCTCGCTTAATATGTCTTTGGCTATTTGGTCTAAGTGTCTGCATATTGGACGGCTCTGGCTCTACTCTTTACTCCAACCGCGACATTGACGAGGTCTAGATTACTCTCGTCTGTGCTGAAGATCATACCGTGAACGAGACTGGCCGGCAACTTTTCAAAGCACATTCGGAAAGCAGTATCGGGAACCGACGATAGATCACGCTCAAACTTTTGCCACAGTCCTTGGCTCCGCAGCAAGGTTACTTCACGGCGTGGTGCATGGTGATAAGGATGTTCCTCGGAAACCGATCAATGAATGACCATCCTATTCGTCTGAATCACATGGGGCATCTTTCACCCCGAGCCTACCAGAACGGTTCCCAGAACCCGAGGCTCTCCGTGACTGCAGAAGAATCAGCCATTACGCCTTCATTCCTCAATGCAAATTCATCTTATGAAAGAGCAAATGGTCGTCTTGCAGCTCCATTGTTCTTGTAGGAACCATAGCAAAAAATCGAAACCACCTCCAGAAGAGTATTGTTCCCCAACAATAGTAGAAAAAATCATCGCTTTAGGCCCCGTCATTTATGAAACCGTTGTAGAAGGTGGGGGGGGGGGGGGGGGGGGTTTTGAACGGGGGGGCCTTTTAGTGGTTTACAATGGAGATCAAGGGGAAACCCGCCCAGGGGGACGGCTCCCCCCCGAACAACTTTTACCCCTCCCTCTC